>JBBIGC010057209.1:0-11174 GCA_037576955.1 Lepidarchus adonis | reverse complement strand
TTATGTTATGTTATGTTATGTTATGTTATGTTATATTATATTATATTATTATTATTTTAACTTTCTCTTTAAAACTGACAAAAGTTAGAGTAGATCTTGGTGTGAAGCTGTTCCAGCATTGGACAACATAAAAAAGTCTAACATTATATATTCTATATGTACAGTGTTGCTTGAAGCTATTTTAGAATTTTCTGTATTTCTATGTAAATTTGACCTAAAACCTTATCAGATCTTCATAGAAGTCCTAAAAAATATATATAAAATGCCCCTAATTTAACAAATGAGACAAAAATGTTGGCCATGCATTAATGAAGGAAAATGTTCCAATATAACTTACACATAAATGGTGAAAATCTATTAGTTCTGAGCTCTGGCTTGGAGGAATTTTAGAAGAGTCCTCAAATCAGAGTCAGTCATTTCATTCTGTCCTTTCCCAGAAGCATAAAATAGTCCCAAATCAATGACACTACCACCACCATGTTTCACAGATATAATAGCTTTTTTATGCTGAAATGTACTTTTATTCTCCAAACAGTGTGTTTCTCATTTTTAAAAAAAACTTCTAACTTGGTTCCAAAATATATTTCCACAAAACATTTTTATAGCCTTCTGGCTTGTCAACACAACATTAACCAAACTCATCATGCGCAGACATTTTTTTTTGAAGAGCACTGACTTTCTTGTGGCAACTCTGCTCTGCACTGTAATTCAGTTTTCTCCTGATGACGGACTCATAAACATTACAATAGTCAATGTAAGAGATGTTTGAAGTGTTTAGACGTTACTCTGGGTTCTTTTATGTTCCTGTGGATTATTACAGTAAATGCCTTGCTCGCTTCTAACAACGTCACAATGGTTTTGAAGTTCATTTGTACAGAGTGAGTCTGACTGTAGATTCAGCCTGATGATCATTAACTTTTTTTCTGAGGTCCTCAGAAATCCCTTTTCTTTTTACGTAATATATTTCCACAATTTTTGTTAAAATTAGAAAAAACAACAACAACAGAGCACTCACTACTGTAATTGTCATATTAACTAATCTAACTTCTCATTGCTCTCATTCAGGTTGTACGAGTGTAAAATTTGAACTGATAGTGTGTAAATTGGTGTGAATTTACAAAATTAAACAAAATTGCCAAGCAAAGTGTGTGCTATGAAATATGCTAATTGTTTCTTTACTTTTCAGAATAATTCAAATATTCAATATCTTATTCAAATTAGATGGAGGAGAAGCTGATTACACTTTTCCGTTTCTGATTTCACTGTTTTGTTTGACACATCGTTGTCAGGACAACCGTGTTTGCAATCATGTCCCTAGAGGAAAATTTCAGGAATGTGATATAGGTTTCAATACTGTCATTTTGTCCAGGATCAGCAGATTTAGCAAATTCAAAAAACAAAACAGTTCTGTCAAGTTTAGCCGACTTTAAATAAGAACCAACGTGTGTAATGCCAGGGGTCATTTCTCTGTCCGTCCACCACAGACATTCACCCACCTGAGGCTCTGTTATGCCTTTTTATGAGCATTTTATTTTACTTTCACTTTCAATTTTACAATGTAATGTTCTTTTTAAAGGGGTAGGGGTGGGGGCAGTGACATAACCATAAAATTCTGTATGTTGCGTACGACGTAAGTCAAAGACCCCCTGTACAACTACAGAAAATGAGAAGTAATACAAAGTCAAATAACTAAAACAAGTAAATTAAAGCAAACTACATATGCAAAATATAGAGAGAAAATAATGTCAGGTGTATCTAGTGTTAATAAAAATGTTTTTAAGAGTTTCTAGTACTCAACTCAGGGCTCTATTCTATTAATATATGTGCATATCTTGTCTGCATATATCTTCTGTTTTTTTGTGTGTATTTAGGAATTTAAATGTGTACTTTCTTAATGTGCTGTACACTGTGGATCTTAAGATTCGCAGTTTCGATTCCCACTGTGAGATTCACGTTGACTTTTGACCGTTAGGCAACTGCAGGCCCCAAGGTTTCTATATTTTGCCTTAAAAAAATCAGTGTACTTCTTTTTTCACATGACTGTATTATGTATTTAATATGCAAACAAGACGTCAGAACCGGGAACCCAGTGCCAGACCCGGTTCCACTATAAAACCAAGGTGGGCGGAGTTCTCGTCTCGTCTGCTTGCGGGTCTGAGAGCGAGCTGGACGCTGTGCTGTGCTGATGGCAGCTTCACAGCAGGAACGTGCACAGATATTTTAGGAGACAGGAGCTAAAGGGGCATCCTGAGTGTGAGTCACTCAGCAAAGGCCGAGATCTCTAGGAAAAGCAGGTCATGCTAGCAGTCTTGTGATGTTGGCCGCCCCGTGGGGCTGCTGGGCGATTCTGTGGCCGAGCGGTTGGGAGTTAATTGCTAAGGAGGAAAGAAGAAGCAGAGCAAGTGCAGGGCGAGGTTCAGGAACATCAAACAGGACCGTCCACTCGCTGTGAACCTGAAATAGAAGCCGGTTCTTGCACATGTGGCTTACGGTCGCTTCAACATGACGTCGAGATCACATCTGGAGATCAGGCAGCATGTACCCATCAGCAGAAGGGAGGTGTTTTCGGCTTGGCAGGTTTTCCCTCCCAAGAAACCCTCATACACTCGACTGATCCACATGAAGCACAAGCACCGTGAGGGATGTTTCCTAGGTAAGCCTTGGAGATCCATCAGATCATGCTCCATGGCTGATTCTCAGGATCCCGAGAAAAAAGCGTTAATGAAAGCCCATGGTAGAACCTCCCTACCCCAAGGCGTGACTTGATGTGGATTTTTGAGGTGTTTGAGAAAGCATGAAGCCCTACCTCAGCTTCAGGGAATGAAAGCATTCCTTCTCACAATCTCCCACAGATGGAGCTGTATGGAAACCAATCAACATCTGCTTTCTGTACATCCATCCATCCAATTTCCAAACTGCTTTATCTGGAAGCTGGGGCCCATCCCAGCTGACTATGGGCCAGGGCAGGGTTAACCCATTCAGACAGACCTATTCAGACAGACAACCATTCACATTTAGTATCCTGGTTATTTTTTTAGTTGTGCGATAAGTTGTGAAATCATTTCTGCATAATCCCATGGTTGAGATGGTTTGACATGAATTGAACACTACAGGAATAAAGGTCAGTAATTGTTGCATAAGTTGTAATTGTTTCAACTTATGTCAAAATTCAACTTAAGATGGGGTTCCAAAAAGGAAACCCCCTGTAGTATGTATTTAATATGCTAATGAGGAACTGGTGCAGGAGCCGCTCTAGGAGGTGTTGTTCTAGACAGTGTTCTCTCCCTCTGCAGAATATTGTAATGGTCCTGGGCAGCTCCCATTGGCTGTGAGAGAGGAGTGCATCATGGGAGCAGGGAGTTTATGCACTGTGTGTTATTTCTTGGCTGTTCTGTGTGTTTGCAGGGAGCTTGAGAGATTGTGTTGGGGTGATTACGCATTACTGTGGTTAAAGGAGCGAGCTGGTGGTGGATGTCCAAATCCGCCATCTCCATGAAGAGTGTGGAGATTAGTGGTTGGGCGGATTTGGCCATTCACCACCATCCTCGCTCACAGGTTCATGCTCGTGCGCATTCTAGCCAGTAGGGGGTGCACAGGGTACAAGTTGGTCTTTTTAAAGACTGGTTGAGCAAGCAAATAAAACCTGGCCAACTTCCTGGTTGGTTCAAAAGGGCATAACTTGTGTGCGAGTGGTCATTTAGTGGTTCTCTCTCTGGAGAACCATTACAATGTTTTGCGTACTGTGTCGGACATTGTTAGGATTGCTGGGGTTCTCTCATATTTTGGAGACAGGAGCTCGGTTAGTAAATTTGCTGTCCTGACTCCAAGGTCCCTCCTCCAAACCACAATGTCTGATTCTTTTAGCTCAGTTGTCACTATTGTGGAAAAGCCACATCAATACTCGCTTGGCTTACATTCCTGTTTGATGTATCCAACCTCTTTTTGGTCGTAGCGTTCTCCCATTTATTTATGACTGAAAGTTTGCTGGAGGTAGTTTCTCTGCCATTGTGTAATGTTCTGTCTGAGTGGCCTTGTAGAAGATTCTGGTGGTCGAGGATGCATGCAGGACTGGAGGGAAGCTGGAGCCGATCCCAGCTGACTATGAGCCAGAGATAGAGGTTTATCACGGACAGAATGGAAACCCATTCAGAGTTTGGAGTAGCCAGTCAATCTAAACCACCCGGAACCAACACGGCGAGAGCCTGAACACTTCACACAGATTTCCTGAAGGAGACCTGAGTGCCACTATAACGGTAAACACCTGCATAATGACCCGACCAGCGGCGATCAAACTGAGCGCGTGAGGAAGCACAGGTATGCTGGGATAAACCCACACTGCATGCTCGATTTCTCCTCAGCTCCTGGCTTCATGCTGCCTTGTCAGTGTTCATTACTGAAGCTCCTGCTCACGTCTGTGCCCACGGGCCTCGCATTTCTTCACCACTTTCATGAAAGATCAAGCGGCGCAGGGCCAGAGTACGACCGAGTCTAGACCGCTTCCATTCGGAGAGAACATCTGCACCGCACATTGCTGAGGAATCTGCTTTCAGCTGATATCAGTCTCACATGAGCGCGTCTCTCGCCCGGCGATGGGCAAATTTAACAAGATAACTTTAATTAACCAAGCCCCGGCCCCCTGGCCCCCTGTACCGCCCCCTCCCCGGGCCCCTGGGCCCCAGGCCCTGCGGTTAGCTGCTCTATCTGCTGTAATTACAAACTGGACTTGATCAAACATATGACTCCGATACATGTAAGAGCATATAGTTAAGGTCAACACTTCCTGAGAGAGAGAGGGAGCATTGAGGAAGAAAATAAAAAAGAAATGGCATGACAGAGTGAGATAAAGAGAGAGGAAGCAGAGAGAGAGAGGGGGGTGGAAAAGGGAATGAGGGAGAGATTGAAAGCAAGATAGAGAGAACAAGGAAGAAGAAATTAAGAAGTGGGTGAGTGAAAGAGGGAGTGAGGGAGAGAGTGTAAGGAAGGAAAAAAGAGAGAGTGAGCAAAAAAAGGAGGGAGAGAGAGATTCAGGTAGAGATAGAAGTAGAAGTAAGAGAATGGAGGGAGGGCTTTCTGGAGCTAATCCCTTTACTGAAGGAGTCACTGTAAATGGAGGGAAGTTCATGTCTGTAGCACAGTGTCATACACGGAGGTCATTCAAGGTGCTTTACCGAAATAAAACAAAAAAATAAAAACATTTATGATAAATAAATAAAATTTTAATTATCAAAATACAAGTAAAAGTGCACTGTAAAATTATATTTAATTAAAAATCTAGATCAAATTAGAGCCTCTGTTTAAGTGAAGGTTGTGTAACATGATGACGCTGTCTACTTTTATTAGAACTGCCAACTGTAAGGGCTCCATCTGGTGGCCATAGTAGGGCATTGTAATCGGAATACTGAGCCACCCTGGCAACGCCTCCCAGCAGCTGCACACAATGTGGGACAATCTGGACAGTATTTTGTACGTCACCTTGTTGTTTGAACATTTGCTATTTTGACCCTTTGCTGTTCTTTGGTCTCTGGACTGTTTCTGGTTTGCCCTGGTGACTTCCTTTTGTGAATTAAAAATGTCTTTACCTGCAGCTACATCCCTGTTGCCCTATCTGAACAGCTGGAGGGCAGATCTGATCTCTCCTGGGACCTGGATCCAGCAGGGGGCAGCATAGTGACTCATAGCATTTCACCCTGTTTAGTTTCAGCTCTGAGTGGACCAGCTCCTGCTGGCCTGAGAGAACTTCCAGGCTGATATTCTTCATTGCAGAGAGATATTTAGGGCCCAGACCACTGAATGATTTAGGCAAAGAGTTGTCTTCCTCCTGGGTTAGATGTATGTGTTGTAGAACAGCCGGAAATGTGCTTTGCGAGTAGAAATGATCTTTATTTCAGAGGTGTGTTTTCAATTTCCCAACATTTATGGCCGGAGCTAAATGCATAACTCTAAAAGCCTAATAACATTAGGACCATTTAAACCAGTTAACCACAGGTTCACATCACACATTCACTGCAGAACCAGCAAAAAGGACGGGTTCCTGTGGAAAAACAGGACAGTCCAGGAGTCTGGCCTATGATCTGGACAGGCTCTGAGACAGGAAGCCCTGGAGAACGTTCAGCAGCTGTTCACTGTTTAATGTAAAGACTGGATGAGTCTGAGAGACCTACAAGTACCATCACTCTTCAAACAGAGCACAGCCAGGCATCACTAGCTGCTGGATATTTAATGGTTCCTAGAATTAAAACAATGACAGCAGAGGAAGAGCATTTTCATACGTAGCCCCCCAGCTCTGGAATAATCTTCCAATCAAAGTTCGGGACTCAGACACAGTCTCTGTTTTTAAGTCTAGGCTAAAAACGTACCTGTTCAGCCTGGCATTAGGTTATTGAAATTAAAATTCCCGATAGATGGAGGTCATCGAGTCAGGAATTCATGAACATAGAGAACGCTGTCGCCCCATCACTCTCACACGTTCTCTCAAGTTTGATGACGGTGGAGTCATCAAACTCCATTCCAATAAATAAAAAAATATAAAAAAAATTATATTGAAACATTATAACAAATTACAACAATGTCTTGCAATAAAGTTTTAGTCAAATGAAAATCCTAATAAAATTAGGATCCAGAGTAAAGTTTTAATATCCAGAATAACTTATATTTGTAGTATTTGTAACCTGGTGATGAGAACATAAGTAAGTAGATTCACACAGTTGGATCATTTACTGTGTATATTCAGTCAAAATTATTTAAACAATCTCATTTAAATCAAATAATGAGGAGAGCAGATTTTCCAGCCATGTTATTGTTTGTTTGTTGACTGAACCGTCATAGATCATGTGGCTGGTGATGGTCTGAAGCGAGTTGGATTAGAGGTGTCAAATGATGAAAAGACTTTCTCCAAGCATCTGCAGCCCTTTCAGTCCGGCTAATGTTTGCCATCGGTAAACAATTCTTACTGGGACTGGAACTCTCATGCTGCACCAACTAACTCCTGTCCAAAGAAGGAGGTGCGGGTTCAGCCAATGATGAGGACTGTAGCAAACACCTCGCTGCGTCTGAGGGCCACAGAGACCTGCAATTAAGCATTGTACATTAGAATTAAAATGAACATTAATTTAAGCTAATCAAAACAATTAATGTATATTTTGAAATATGTATTTATTCATTTAAATGAATTTATTTATTTATTTATATTCATATTCATATTCATATTCATATTATTACTATTATGATTACATTTATTTTGGGGTGGTGCAGTGGTCAGTACTGTCCCCTCACTGTAAAAAGGCCACAGGTGTCTACAGGCTCTCCCCGTGTTTTGTGGGTTTCCTCCGGGTTCTCCGGTTTCTTCCCACAGTTCAAAGGCTTGTGGTTTAAGTTGACTGGCTCCTCTACATCACCCATAGGTATGAGTGTGTGTAAAACGTTGTCGGTCTCTGTGTTGGTTTGTCCAAGGTGAACCCTGCATTGGGCCAATAGTCAGCTGGGATGGGATCCACCTGCCCCACGACCCGAAGTTCGACCCGAGTTTGGAAACTGTGAATGGCTGTTAATTCTGATTGCGTGATCGAAGCTTTTGACACTGACTGATCTATATTCCTCACGCATTAATAAAATGACTTGTGAAGCCCCAGGTCCATCACGTCAACACAACCTGGTGACCTCATTTTCTCGTGAAGGTTCTACGGGACTTTTAGAAGAAGAGTAAGCCACGCCCAATGCTCAAGTCCTGACTCACATTTGTCAGGATTTAGTGTCTGTCCTTCTTTTCTTCAGCAAAAGCTGAGCTTCTTTTGCACAATCACATAACTTCTAGTCACGCAAGTGTTTGCAGAAACAGAAACAGAAACTTCTGTTGGGTTTGTAAGACCCCTGACTTTGCTTTACTGTTATTTTTTCTTACTAAGGGTATGCATGTGTCATCACAGTAGGCAGAGGTCACTGTGGTTGCACTCACCGAGTGGCAGGAAGTATTTTTGGAGCCTTCACCCCGAATGCCGCAAAACAAGAACTTTTTATAGACCGTCCAAAGCCCAGAGCTGCAATGAGTAGAACCAGCTGGTTTTAGTAGGTGGGGCGGGTGGAGAACCGGGCGTAAAACAAATGGCTAGCTGCTAAAATTAGTTGGGCTCGACTGCAATCCTTACAACTTACCAAAGAACCAGTGAGCAGAGTGGTCGCCCAAGATGGGTCACAGGTCAAATCCCAGCCCAGGTGCCACTGCGGAACCCTTGCGTAAAGTACAGTCGTGCTGTTGATACCATGGGGTGTGTTCACAATCATAAATATCCATTTTTAAGTAACGCTGATGTCACGGCCTTTATTAGTTTTGCATATTTCCCACCTATTTCTACATATTTCATGTAAACTATGTTACATATTTTCACTTAAAGCCGATACTGTCCTACTCTACTGATACTGCCACTGCTGCTATTCTGGTTCTGTTCCACTGCCATTACTCATTATACTGCTGGTACTTATATTTTCAATTTATAGCTATTTTAAAGCTACTACTATATTGTTACTTTATTGTGTCTTTATAGTATTGTGTACAGAAGCTGCAAACCTAAAGTGAGGAATGCAAGACGAAGCAAGTTTATTTCTATACAACATTATCATACAGAGATCATTTAGTGTGCTTTACAGAGATAAAATAAATGCAGTACTAAAATCAAGTTATGAGAAATAAAATTAAGGTTTAATATAAATTAAGACACAGATAAAAGTGCAAAATAACAGAAATATCAACAATTAGAGCCTCTGTTCAACTAAAGGCTGTGGAAAATCGGGTTCAGCCAATGGTGAGGACTGTAGCAAACATCTCGCTGCATCTGAAGGCCACAAAGACCTGAAATTAAGCATTGTACATTAGAATTAAAATTAACATTAATTTAAGCTAATCAAAACAATTAATGTATATTTTGAAATAGGTATTTATTCATTTAAATCAACATTTATTTTGGGGAGGTGCAGTGGTCAAAGGCTGTTGAAAATCGAATGTTTTTAGCTTCTTTTTAAAAGATCTGATCCCCATGGTTCCAGCAGGGGGCGGCATAGTGACTACATGCCATTTCACCCTGTTTAGTTTCAGCCCACGCAAGCTGATTTCCTTCCAACATTATTGAGAGATATGTATCATTTACTGACTCATAAACAATGAGAAGGACTTTGAACTTGAATCAGTACCTGATTGGACGTCAGTGTAAGGAAGACGATTCCTGACCACATGCCGGGGAGCAGATAATCATTTCCCTGGATGAACAGAGCCATGTTGCAGCATGTTTTGCCGTTCAGTCCGAGTGAGGGGGATGGTTGGGTGGGAATCTGATGTTAAAGCACACAGACGATGGCTTCTGTTTAACATGGGCCTGCCATCGCCTGCAAAACTGTCTTACTGTTCAACATCAACGTGCCAGTCTCAGAAAGAACCAACTGTGGCTTTAGCTTCCCTTAGACCTCAGGAAGAGAAGCAGAAGCACAGCCAGTATCACGCTGGGCACACTTTTGACCTGCTGGGAAATTGAGCACAGATGACACCAGGCCAAACTGGGGCAGCAGCAGAGGCTCCATCAGATACTGCAGTTATACAATCCCGTACAGACCAGATAACACACCATAAATCCCCCAAAAAACTGGAGCTGGAGTCTTTCTTTCCAACGAGATTGTAACGTAATGAGTCCGACTTGACTGGCTGATCTGGCGGCAAAAAAGTACAACTGTTCTTCCAATTCTCACCGGTCATCCACAAAGACAATGGCCTGGTTATTTACCTCAGGACTGCAGATTCATACTGGATTCAAATGAGTACACGAGTATAACTGTCTGACTATGAAAACTCCACACACTTCAGATTCATACATATTACTGTCAAATGGTAATAACTACACAGACTGCATATTCATACTGGATTAAAGTCACTCCATAATAATTGCTGTCAGATTCTAAAACCTATGTGCACTAAATTCATACAGGGTTAAAATCACTCTACAGTTATTCGTCAGATTATAAATCTACACATTGTAGATTCATACTGAATTAAAATCACTCTGCTTTTATAATAAAGTGAATCTGCACACTGTAGATCCATACTGGATTAAAAATCACTCTGCATTTATTGCATTGTAAATATACACACACTGCAGATACATACTGGATTAAAATCACTATACGTTTTTTTTGTTAGATTGTATATCTACACACACTGCAGACTGATACAGGATTAAAATCACTCAGTTTTTTAATCAGAATGTATATCTACATATACTGCAGATACATACTGGATTAAAATCACTCTACAGTTTTTTAGTCAGATTGTATATCTACACACACTTAAAACACTCTACAGTTTTTTAGTCAGATTGTATATCTAAACACACTGCAGATTCATACTGGATTAAAATCACTCTACAGTTTACATTCAGATTGTGTATCTACACACACCGTAGAGTCATACTGGATTAAAATCACTACCGTTTTCAGGCACATTGTATATCTACACACACTGTAGATTCATACTGGATCTACACACACTGCTTTTGGATAGTACACTACTTCATATTTAGCTATTGCTAGTGACACAGAGGACTTTAAGGGGTTAAATGACAGTAACTCTCCAGTAAAACGAGTCCAGTAGAGCTGAAATGTGCTTGCTCCAGACTGTAGATTGCAGAGCATTGTGGGTAAGGTGTAGGTATATGTTTTTTCTTTCTGACACGTTTCTGTCACTAACTGGACCAGGCCTCAGATGGGATCGAGTGTCTACAGCTCCTTCACCTGGAGAGTCTCTGAGCCAGCCAGGCTGAAAGGGGGCATTGTCTCCCCCTGTAAGGAATGCCCATGTTGTAGGCAAAGAAAAGACTTCATTTGCACAGGAATTTGGAGGCACCCTGACAACATTTGAGGAAAAAAAAGCTCCAAGTTGAAGTAATGTATCAATGGACGGATGGTGGGTCAGTTCAGAGGTGACTGTTCCCAGTGGAAAAACCTAAGAAGAGTAGTGACCACTGTCTTTAGTAACATAAACTGCAAGACCAACACTTTTAGAACACTTCTCTTCATGTTGTGTTAACTCCATACTACTACCAGTTACCTTCGGAAATTACCCAGTATCTACTATAAATTACTCAGTATCTACTATAAATTACTCAGTATCTACTATAAATTACTCAGTATCTACTATA
>JBBIGC010057182.1:0-11175 GCA_037576955.1 Lepidarchus adonis | reverse complement strand
AGAGAGAGAGAGAGAGAGAGAGAGAAAGAGAGAGAGAGAGACAGAGAGAGAGAGAGAGAGAGAGAGAGAGAGAGAGATTTAAATAAAGAACTTAGAAGCAATCAACAGGATTTTGCGGAAGTGGCATAAGAAGAGATTTTGACGTCAGGCTGGTGTCAGTTCCTTTCTAGTATTTGTAGAAAAATATCTTAAAAATCATCTTTCACATCTTGATAACTGATAATTCTATCAAATATCTCTCTCTCTCTCTCTCTCTCTCTCTCTCTCTCTCTCTCTCTCTCTCTCTCTCGCTCTCTCTCTCCTTGACTCATAGCTTTCCCATGATGTCATCAGTCCTACTGCACAGGCAGCAAGTGAGCAAGAAAAGCATTCTCATTATCTTATGTGTGTGTGTTTACAGGCCCTGCTTTCTGCCCACCTCTGCAAACAAAAGAGCAGCTTTTCATACTTTCCATTACCTTCTGACGTCAAAGCATTTTCAGCTGTTGAGTGGTGATAATCTGCATGGACATAAAACTGACCCCAAACAACCATGTCTAGTTTAATCTGTGATGCGGAACGTTTTTAGAAATGATATATATTCTCCATACTGCTGGCTAGTGAGAGAGATGCATAAAGAACTGCATCAGTAACAGTTCAGGGGCATGGGGGCATGGAACGTTGCAGCTCCAGTGTGAGAGACAGGCTGAAGCATGTCGTTCTTTCCCATGGGAGAATACTCCCCTCCTCAGCAACTTACCAAGAGCTACGATTACCATGGGATTAGGAGAAGCAGTGAGCACAGAATCTGTACACACTGAGAGGATTTTGCCTGGATATAGCAGAGCTTGCATATGAAACACTGGTCAGTCCTGCTGCCACACACACTGCTGAGATCACAGTGATCCTGACCTGTCCTGATGTCTTCATTTTGGTTGAAATTCTTTCCACTGGAAATCACTCACTCCTGCTGAGGAGCCTTCATATGGACAGCCCCAAGTCCCACTTCCTTGATCAACAGTCTTTACAGCCCACCTGTACACTAGACCAGATCATTCATCTTTGGGGCCTCTTACTCTCCCAGATTAGTTAATCTACCATGGACCTTTACAAGCACACACACACACAGACACAGTTTCTCCTGATAGGACCCTGACTGTGTCATTAATCAGGTCAGATGAGCAGCTAACTAGCAAGTTTTTAACTGGAAATGCCACTAAAACCACAAAACTACTGAAAACAATGTCAAAGCAATGAAATGGTATTTGTAACCACGATGAAAAAGGTTTTAGAGCAGGGGTGCTCAGCTCCAGTCTTGGAGGGCCAGTAACCAGCACAGTTTGGCAGTTTCTCTGCAACAACACACCTACACTGTCTTTCTGTCCATCCAGCTGCATTTATGCATAGATCTGATGTATGACTTTTCTTGCCTCCACAGAATTCAAGTTGCATTCCTTGATGCAGTGAGACTACAGTCTTCAGAAGTGCTTTCAAGCCCACATGGTTATATCACAGGAGCAAGATTCTCTTGCAGGGCCTTTTGAGGACTTGAAGGTCACACACATTCAACAGTGGTTTCCTCCCTTGGCTTACACATGCAAATTTCTAGCTCACCTGCTTACTGTGGTATGTTTCAAAATAGATAACTTGGATGTTCTATTAACCCCTCACCCTTATATTGACCCACCTTGATATAATTTAAAACCACACTGTTTATATAAACAAAATACAGTTGGTTAGCGACAGCACGGTTTTATTTTTTATTCTATTTCACATACTGTCACAATTTTCCTGAAAATAGGTTTGTAGGCACTAACGAAACAAATTCTGAACACAAAACTGGCTGATTGTATTTTGGACTAAAAGGAAAAGTGTAGTTGCCTAATCCAGTGAAACTACATGAAAGGTGTATTCACATGTGTGTCCACCAGGAGAAGCTGTGATGCTAGATTTGCTTTCTGTATGAGATAATTATATATTAATTATACATTTTGCAGGCCTGTTGTTTAGGTATGATCTGAATTACAGTTAATACTGAGCAGCTTGGTTTAACACACATAACACAAATTCAACATATGGTGTAAAGTACCAAACTGTTAAAAAAGGCTGAAAATATAAAAAAAATATATAATATAATCAAGGCCCATTGCCCCAGCTGCTGTGTTGGTGCAGTCAAACTAACAGCTGAGAGATTATTGTGTACGGAAGTGGCACCACCTGTTGGTAATGAAAGAACACGCAAGACAACAATCAAAGCAGCACAGTTCATTAGAAACTCAGTGCTGCTTTAATATGTCCACAGGTCTAATTCCTTCTCCAAGCATTCAGTCTTAGTGTCTATATGAAGGTGTAAAGAGGCAACAGGAGCAATGGAAATCACTACATCACCCAAATGATTGGAGAAAGGGAAGTTGGAACAATTGTAGGAAGTACCAAGAACTTGGTGGGGTTTTTTACTCACTGCTTCTTTTCATAAATGTATAAAAATACTTCATAAACAAAACATCTGAAGTCAACAAACTACTTCTCTTATCTTGAATTACCTGAATAAGTTTTATTTATTTATTATTTCGAAATGACACACCCCACCCTCCACATGGAGATATTGGAAAAAAAAAATGTCAAAGGTCGTCTAACATTTTGCACTCACAGTAACTACCAATGAAAAGCAAGATGATAAATATTTCATAACTCTTTGCTGTGTTGTAATCTAACCACATTCATTTTGCTTAGCGAAGACTTTTGGAATGTTCTGCATCAGAACATGACCTCCTCTTACATCAGCTGCACGTCCCAAAACAATGAAGACCAGCATTCAACTCAGCAACACACCCATGGTGCAGTCATGGCCGAAATCATCAGCATTGTTCCAGAAAATGCACCATTTCTTCCAGAACACTATTGCAATTACAAATGTTTTGGTAAACGCATGTTTATTTTCTTTATGTGCATTGGATCAACACAAAAAAGCAGAGAAAAAAAAGCCAAATTTGACATAATTTCTCACCAAAAACCTCAAAAACTGGGCTGGACAAAATTATTGGCCCCCTAAACTTATTATTTGGTTGCACGCTCTTTGGAAAAATAACTGAAACCAATCACTTTCTTTAACCATCAACAAGCTTGTTACACCTCTCAACTCGTTGCTGCCCACGTCAGAACTCTCAAGTGCTTTTTATTCAACCGTTGTTTGGGGTCAGTGTTCTGCTGGAACACCCACGACCTCTGACGCAGACACAGCTTTCTGACACTACATTGTGCCCCAAAATCTTTGGTAGTGATGCCCTGTACACAGTCAAGGCACCCAGTGCCAGAGGCAGCAAAACTTCATTGAACCTCCACCATGTTTGACTGTAGGTACTTCGTAGGCCTCATTCCATTTTCTGTAAACAGTAGAATGATGTGCTTCGACCAAAAAGCTCTACCTTGGCCTCATCTGTCCACAAGATGTTCTCCCAGAAGGATTTTGGTTTCCTCAAGTACATTTTGGCAAACTTCTGTTTTGATTTTTATGTTTCTGTGTTAGCAGTTCAGATGCTGACGGATATTTGGAGCTGACACTGTTGCACCCTGAGTCTGCAGAACAGCTCGAACTTGTTTAGAAGTTGATTGTGGCTGTTTATCCACCATTCTGGCTTTCCTGCGTTGTAGTCTATTATCAATTTTATCTTCTGTCCACATTCAGTGATATAAGCTTCAGTGCCATGTGCTGTAAACTGGATTATCTTGTGCACAGTGAACAAAAAAAACATGAAGATCCTCCTCACATACAGACACACAAAACAAAGGCTGAGTCAACTTTTCTCCATTTTAACTGGCTTCAGGTGTGATTGCTATATTGCCAGTACCTGTTTCTTGGCATACAAGTTTAAATGAGCATCACATGCTTAAAATAAAACACATTTTTTATTTAAAAAAATAATAATTATGAAATAAAACATTTTTTTGTGAAATTATATCAAATTTGGCTTTTTTCTCTGCCTTTTTGTGTTGATGTAATGCACATAAAGGAAATAAACATGTGTATACCAAAACATTTGTAATTGCAATAGTGTTCTGGGAGAAATGGTGCATTTTCTGGAAAGATTCCAGGGGTATCAAAGATTTCGGCCATGACTGACGTTTTACAGATGTCACACACACAAATGTTAAAAAAGAGCAAAAAGCAAAAAATCGAAACATTTGAACAGAAATGCGATTGATTATGAAACAGTTTGCCTAGTGATATTAAATCTGCTTCCAGCTTTTGTTTTAAAAATCCAAACCTACTTGTTTACACATGCTTTTATTGAGTTTTAATATATTGACGTGTTTTATTATTTTGTTGTTTTTTTTAGCCTATTTTACTATCATTTTATTTATTATTACAATTTCAGCCATTTACCTCTTTATCATTATTTCTTGATTGTATGTACAGCACTTTGACAGTGAAAACTGCATGAAAATGTGCTTTAAAAATACATTTTACTTACTTTACATTTACTAACTAATATTGTCAGAGTTCTGTCTTTTTGGCTTATTTGTGTGGTTCTTTCTGAAATAACTGGAATTAAGGTCAGTTACATTTTTCTAAGTATATGTATAGCCCATATTTTATATCAGCAGTCAGAGTAAAACTGTTTGTTCTTGCAAAATACACTGTGATGCAGATATCGTGTGTATACTTATTAGATAAACTTAAGAACCAAGCAAACACTTACAAAACACACAAAGCAACTAGACCCACAAGGCCTCTTCCTTCGTGCTACATTGAAAACCTCTGAAATCTCCTGAAACATTCCCTGGTTATTTGACCTGAAGGTCCTGGAGGGAACAAGCTGAAGATGGTGTCTCATGTACCAGTGCATGGAAGATTCTTTGCTGAAGAGTGGTTACATAAACAGCCTGTGTCCAGCAGGTCATATTACAACTGAGCTTAAATTTAGCCGCATGATGCAGGATGGCTGACACCTCTGACAGCACAGAGCAGTGCACGCCTGTAGCTCAGATGAGTAATGGTGTGTGGTGTGGTGTGTTTAAGCGACTGCATTGATGAAAAACCAGTGGCTCAGAAGTATGGGACGTTCATAAAAATACCATGTTGGGTGTTTTTTTTTTTTTGTTTAAAGCAGGGGCGTCCAGAGTTGGTGCTGGAGGGCACGGTTTGGCAGCTCCTCCTCAAACACTCTCACTAAACATGTGAGTTGATACAGGAAGGAGTGCTTGGAAATCAGGGTCTAACTGTGCTGTCCCCCGATACCGGAGCTGGACACCCTTGGTTTAAAGGAATAGTCCTGTGTTTTTATTTCTTTTACTCTAATAATCCCAAAGGAGAAATTAGTTTCTACATTTGTTTGATCTGAGGCAGTGAGCACACATACCAAGACCAATGGGTGACCACTGTAGAGGCACCCAGGGAGCAGTAGGGGGTCAGGTGCCAGGCTTCACATCCAAACCCACTCATATAACCATTTAGCCACAGCTTAGGAATAGCCAACCTAGTCTCAGTGTGATGAATAAATATTTAGTTTGATCAGTGGGTTCACTGTTCAGTGAAATGCCTCTATGACGGGCAAACATGCCTTAGAAACATGTCAGTTAAAGGTTAGGTTAATAAACATACACGTACACCCAAAGGTATTTTAGGGAAGGATGGTTGTCTAATGCATAATTTAATTTATTTATTTAATGTCCTAATTATATCCAATTATGAAAATTGTGACCAAACATTAAGTACACCCCTCACATTTTTGTAAATATTTTATTATATCTTTTCATGGGACAACACTGAAGAAATGACACTTTGATACAATGTAAAGTAGTCAGTGTACAGCTTGTAAACAGTGTAAATAATTAAAAAAAACGGCCATTAATGTGTAAACCACAGGCAACAAAAGTGAGTACACCTCTAAGTGAAAATTTCCAAATTTTGCCCAATTAGCCATTTCTGTATCATGTGACTTGTTAGCATTACAAGGTCTTAGATATGAATGGGGAGCAGGTGTTAAACATGGTGTTATCTTTTTCATTCTGGTCACTGGAAGAAGAATTGTTGCTCTGCAGAAAGTTGGCCTAGGCTATAAGAAGATTGCAAACACACTGAAACTGAGCTGCAGCATGGTGGCCAAGACAATTCAGTGGTTTAACAGGACAGGTTGACAGTCAAGCATGATGGTGGGAGTGTCATGGTTTGGGGCTGCATGAGTGCTGCTGGCATTGGGGAGCTACAGTTAATTGAGGGAACCATGAATGTCAACATGTACTGTGACAAACTGAAGCAGAGCATGATCCCTTCCGTTTAGAAACTGGGCCACAGGGCAGAATTCCAACATGATGACCACCCCAAACACACCTCCACGACTGGCGTAGCATGTCTCCAAACCTAAGCCTTATTGAGCATCCTCAAATGGAAGGTGGAGGAGCACAGGGTCTTTAACATCTACCAGCTTCGTAATGTCATTATAGAGGAGTGGAAGAGGATTCCAGTGGCAACCTGTGAAGCTCTAATGAACTCCATGTCCGAGAGAGTTAAAGCAGTGCTGAAAAATAATGGTGGCCACAAAATATTGACACTTGGGGCACAATTTGGACATTTTCACTTAGGGGTGTACTCACTTTTGTTGCCAACAGTTTAGACATGAATGAATGTGTGTTGAGTTATTTTGAGGGGACAAATTTAGACTGTTATTCAAGCTTTAAACTGATTACTTTACATTGTATCAAAGTGTCATTTCTTCAGTGTTGTTCCATGAAAAGATATAATAACATATTTACAAAAATGTGAGGGGTGTCATCCAAAATGTCTCTAAACCCACTCAGTCACATTCGGCTCTACTACTATTCTGCTAAGGTGCCACAAACTTGTGAGTGAGAGTTAGCAGAATCAGAAAGTTTCACGCTGAACACAGATATTTCCATAAGCCATTTTAGACAGAGGCTCATTGTCTAAAATGGCTGCTCTACATTTACAGCTACAGTAGAACATGTCACATATAATATCCATGAAGAACAGCTCTGGAACGATAAATTTTATAGGAAATGCATGCTTCAGGTTCTCCCACATTTCAATTGCATTATTCTCTCATTTCTCTCCCTTTTCCAAAAAAAAATATTTTCTACTTTAGACATTTTTTTTGGTAGAACCATTTTTGGTGTGTTTTGGGTCACAGTTGAGAAGGAAGCCACACAACAGAGGAAGGGAATGTGAATGAGAAGTTTCATGGCTGCTACTTTGTGTGAAAGTCATCTCCTGATGCATCTTTCATAAAGAATTGGGGACACGTCAACGTGAACTTTGAATTTTGAATTGTCCTTGGGTTATGACAAATATCAACTCAAGAACAAAGAATCTCTTATTGAGAACTGATAAATCAATGACAGAGTAGAACATCATTTATTCATTTACGGTCTCTTCATCCACTTTCATGGATATTTTAAGTCATATTCATGTAGCAATATAGAAACTTCTTATGGGGTTCACAGATTTTTGGCCATTGCTGTAGTCCACAGGCAGTATCCTACATCACCTTGAAATTGGAGAACCCGTTTGCACCCCATATAAGTGAATTTTATAGTTTTCTATTACAGACTGTAGTCCATCTGTTTCTCTCCATCATTTTACAATCAACTTTACTCTATTCATCAACAGTCAGGACCCCACTGAGCAGGTGTAATCACTGTCACAGTCCACCAGCCAAATATTTCCCACCAACAGTGTCTGGTCTGAAACTGACCACTAACAAAGGAAAAGCAGGGGAGCCCAAATTTGGTCCTGGAAGACCAGTGTCCAGCACAGTTCCCCTCCTCAAACACACTCACTGAACCTGGCAATTAACAATAGTGTACAATATACAGTCTATACACAGTACAGATGAGTTGAACCACATCACCAACACTGTGGTGTCCCTGGACTAGAGGATGACCCCACACAAAACCACTGTGAGTAGCTTCACAGCTACAAGGTGGACAATCAGGCTAGACCTCCCTAATAAATTGGACATTTAATACCAGTATCAGTTTCAACTACCATGTCGGGGGTGGGGCTCACAAATAATGCAGATATCCAGATGGACTACAGTCTACTTGTAACTAATAATAATAATTAATAATCATAAGTTGACCTTACGCATAATGGGTGTTCCTAATTAAATGTCTCATTATTGTTTACAGCTTCATTTCTATATCTGAACTGTGGAACTGTATGTTTGCATATGACGTCCAATGTTTTGAACAGTGTTTTCATACACCATCCAGGTCTTATCTCAGAAAAAGTGAGGAAAAATTGGTTTTCCATAATAAACAACCTGTAAATGACCTCTTGCTTATCGTCTTTCGTTTGCTCCACTCATAGGTTATAGTGAGAACGATTTTTTGACATCAACAACATGTAGAAGCTTTAATATTTAACAGTATTAACAGTTCAGTCAAAAGTTAATTAACTATTGAGACGTCATGCCTTTAAACGCAGTGTGAAAACACTCAAGTTGTTGGGTAAATATGTACCCTGGAGGAGAAGGCCTAAAGAACGCCACTGTTGAAAACTGGTTCCTCTTGATTGACTTCCTACAGCTGGCTCTCCCAGCACCTGGAGCATGTCTGCTGTGAAACTAGGATCTTTCCACACTCCCCAGCTGAAATGACACTCATCGATCTGGAATTTTCTTCACCATTTTGGCCTATAAAGCATTGCCCTTCCCCCTTCATGTAACAACCTACCACAGCTGTGAAATCTCACAGTACTGCTTATGTACATAACCAGAGACTGGGTCAACACACCCCTCTGTGAGGTGAACTACCAACAGTGCTGCTGTGCGTTCTGCTAGATCAGACACGAAGACATGTCATTCGTAAATAAGTCTTTATTTCAACTACAAAATGCAAAAACAAAACAGAAAAAGTACATTCCTGACTACTTCATTTGCTTCTTTTGTATACATTAATACATTTCTATTGGCAAAGGAGGAAAGAGGATTATATTTTGCTTTTAAAACTCACGACTACGACCTTGCACTATAGCAGCTGACAGTGCTGATGATTTGAGAGTGCACTGAAAAGTGTGAATGTATTCCTCCTAGATACATAGAACCAGAAACTTGCTTCTAAAACAGAAGGCCTATTATTATTTAGCATTCTCCTACAAGCAGAAACAAACAGGCATAAGACACACGCATAAGATTTTCAAGTTTCAGCCAGATAAAGACATGGGAGGAAGGGTATGAGGGAACCGAGTGCCAAATTTGATAAAGAAACCGAAGTCTTTGGCATCAGCTTTCGTTACATCGAATGCAATTTATTGCCAAGATGGTTCGACTGCACACGTCAAAGAGAGACGAACTCTCACACTAGAAGAAAACCACCTTTTTTCACTTGCATGAGCTCAACCAGGTAGAATTAAACCCATCAGGCACAGATACATCCATCTATCCACTTAACAACTACTTAACTATTACTTCTATCATACAGCGAATAAACTCAGTCTCCATTTGACGCAACTCCAGTGAGTCTAGGAGGCAGATATGAAGATGACCGCCATCACCATCACACCCATACTGCCCCTGGACTGAGCGATTCATGGTGAACAGTAATTACAGAAGGGTGGGACCTTTACAAAAGCTTCAGCATGCATGGAGGAGATGGAGGAACACATTTTCTCTTGTCAATAACCCATAACCCCTCCATTTTACTATAGAGAGCCCAGGTACAGTCTCTCGTAAATGTGTCACATTTGTCATTCAACTAGAAAATTTCACAGCACAAGTAGAAAAATATGAACAAAGCAATATGATCATTCAGAAAAGAAATAAAAAGAGCAGATAGTTATACACACATACACAGAAATGCATATTAAACATGACTGGTTTTTACAAATTTCTGTACAAATAAAAATATACATTACAGGAGGAAAAAATATCCCACGTATTTACAACGACCTCTCGCCAGTTTCAGGGAGATGAAGAGAAGGCTGTTACTGAGGCAGCATTTGAGTGTGGACATTGAGCGCATAGCACTAGGAATTTTCTCTGCTAAAGAGGCACACAGAGGGGAGGCACTGCCTGCGTCCCTGATCTACTAAAACGAAAAGTCACTCGCTAAAATGGCATTCCTGTACATTTACTAAGACCACTCGCTCCCCAGTAAAGTCACGGCACTTATGAAAAGCGTCTTCCTCCTCTGCCTCACTCACAGTACACATCTCTCTGAAGAAAGCACCACTTCAGCTCAGTTATCAGCATTTTAAATCTCCAACGTCTACAATTCTTCAAAGTTGCATTGTAAGTATTTGTATAAGAGGTACTTTGGGGGTGGGGAAGCAAAATCGGAGGAACAGAAAGTTTAAGGAAAAAATAAAAAAGTGATACTGATAAGGCTGTCTAAAGGCCACTGCCTGATATGGGTGAGGGTGCATCCATCACGTTACAAAAAAGTACTGAGAGGCAAATCTGCAAGCAGTAATAACACATACAAAAATAAATACAAAACAGTGACTTCAGCAAGCACAACACAAAGGTCTGTGCAAGCAGAAGAAAATTAAGCCTTTTGGGAGTTTCTCCCTCTTTAAAAAAAAAGAAAAGAAAAAAGAAATAAATGTCTCATTGGTTTGTCAGTGTGCAGTTTCATGCGTACTGGGCTACAGGCTTTTGTAGGCCAAGTAATCCTGCATGCACTGAGGGACAGCTAGCGTGAAGACTTGCTGTGTGCTCAGTACTCTCCGCAGAGCCATGCGACACAGATGCTGGAGGCTGGCAACGCTGCGTGGACATGCCCAGAAATGCACACTGCCATCACGTGAACTGAAAAGGAGAGAGTGAGAGATATTGATTAATCATTAAAGGCTAAGATGGCTTGATAAAAGAAAATAAAACCCACATTAGTGTCTCTATACTTTAGAACAGGGGTGTCAAACTCAGGTCCTGGAGGCCTGTATCCAGCACAGTGCAGTAGTTTCCTTCCTCAAACACACTCACTCATCCTGGCAATTACAAGTGATTTGAACCAGGTGTGTCTGAGCAGGGAAATGAAGTTGTGCAAGACACTGGCCTTCAGAACCAGAGTGTGACACCCCTGCTTTAGAAGTTAAACAAGTTAAGAGACCCTTGTGTTTGATTCTGGACTGAACTTGGACTTCATAGCAGAATGTGTAAGCTTTTTACACACACACACACACACACACACACACACACACACACACACACACACACACACACACACACACACACA
>JBBIGC010057162.1:0-11175 GCA_037576955.1 Lepidarchus adonis | reverse complement strand
TTTTTATTTTTCATTTATCTTGTAAAGCACATTGAATGACCTTGTGTATGATAATGTGCTATATAAATAAATTTGCCTTGCCTTGCCTTGCCTAATGTGGGGAGGTCTATAATGTAGAGAGGTGTATAATGTGGGGAGGTCTATAATGCGGGGTGGTCTATCGTTGAGGAAATACAGTAACTAGTAAAACTACAAATCACTTGGATTACTTCACACCGACTACAACAAACAATTACAACATAAAACCAACAAAACAAAAAAGAATATGCAAAATATAAATCAAATGTTTCTTACCCTGTGTTGTGCATGTTACTGACAATTAGTAACAAGTAACAGTTATTGGCCATTTTTATCAAAAAACTACTTCATGTAAAATGTACCAAGGATGAGTTTTCACTGACAAAACTGTTTGAACACAATGAGCCACTTTTACTTCTGAGCTGAAATTAGCAGATGAATCAACAATCACCATGTGGTAATGAAACTTCAAAACCCAACATGGCCGAGGGAATTTTCTACAAAGCCCTGTTTGGAGACATTCTGAATTTTGGTCAGTTGACCATGAAATTGTAGAAACTCCAAAGTTGGGAGAAAACTACGTGAGCTGCAGTTAACCTCACATTCCGGCCATAACGCATGAAAACCAAAATATCTTTTTTGAAAGCCCCAGTGTCCATTTAAATTGACACTAAAAGTAATGAGTCCATTTAAATGTCTGTAATTGATATTGTGCTATAAAAATTGTTTAAAATAATTGACTAACATTATCGCCCAAAGTAGTGGAACGTAGTGGAATTTTGTAACGTGTTATTTCCAACACTGCTTAGCTTCAACCGTCTTCACCTGCCAGGCTTGTGTGTACATCAACAACTCAAGGAGCTTCCAACATTTTCAGGTTTTCCAAGTTGCTCCGCTGTCAACGTACATTTTTCCAGGAGGGAACCAATTTTGCAGATAATTCAGACACCAGAACACTTTAAAGGAAAGATTTTATTTTTTGATTTTCAGCTTTTCTGGCAAACAAATGTGTGTGGTTCTGTGTGAAGCTTCAAAGCAGCACTGGAGAAGAGAAGGATTTAATCAAAAGCAAATTCTGTAAAATAAAACGCCAATCAAAAACACACGGCCGGGGTCAGCGGGAACGGCTGCTGCCCACACCATACAGTTGGCTTGGGTTTGAGCTCTGGGTTTCCACCAAGGCCACCCACTCTCTGAGATCTGCAGCCAGCTCCAGTCTGAGGGAGCACACAACTTCATGCTTGGCTGAGGAATCAGCCACCTTAGCAAGTGTTCACCCTCCATTAGCTCAGTTTGGCGATGCTGCTGGCCTTGGTTACTGCTGCGTTAGAACATCATGAGCCACTGGAACTCAGCCCAGTCTCCTACCATTGCCACTTTGCAGGAGTGCAGCATGACCTGCTCTCTCCAAGTCGACCCAAAGGCAAACACAACCCTCAGACTTCACCGTTTGTGAGGCTCCATTCGGTCTTTAGACTGAGCATCCAAAAGTATTCAGACATCACCTCTAATGACTGAGGTTTAGCCACTTCAGAGAAACATGGCCACCGAATGGGGCACCTAAGGTCACTATCTAGAAGGGTGTAAGGTCAGAGGAGAGGACGCCATCAGTGGGTGTTGCATTTTATTTCGGTTTGCAGAAGAACAAGTTTCCTGAAATGTTTTTTTTTTTATTTTTAAGAAAAAATATATATTATAGAATATCAAAAGAAACACACTGCAGCTATAATGACAAATAAGGAACAGAACATAAAATATTATTCAGCTGCAAATTTAAATCTGCCTTTATGGAGGTGGCAGGAGTTCACTGAAAAGTTCAAGTTGATTTGGGACCACCAGACGACACACGGGTCTTCATGGCACTGGACGAACATGACTAATCACCCGCACATCGAGCATCATGTCATGATTAGTGGTATTACGTCATGCAGCCATCTGTAGCGCTGGGCTGATCAGCGGCTCGGAGCAAGAACACAGCTGCTGTGAAGATGGACAGAGTTACTCTACTGCTCCTTGGTTTCCCACCGACATCTTCAGTTTGCAGACCTGCCCTCAGGTTCCCGCAGTCTCCATTCGGTCATTACCCAGCTCAGTGTAGATCTTACCACCCTCTCGCATCTGCAGCAGTTATCACACAATAATAGTTTTACAGAGAAAAACAACTAATCAATCAAGATGGTAAAATGTTTTGTTTTTTTGGGGGGTTTTTTGCAGGTAACATGTCAAATCATCTTCTGTTGAAGCCATACGCTACACATGAGGCAGATAGAGATTAGACGAGGGGTGTCAAACTCCGGTATCCAGCACAGATTGGTAGTTTCCCTCCTCAAACACACTCATTCTTTCTGGTGATTAACAGGTGAGTTGAAGCAGGTTTGTATGAGCAGGGAAATCATCAAACTGTGCAGGACACCGGCCTCCAGGACCAGAGTTTTCCCCCAATCTGAGGTCATTCACATATCCAGCATGTTGATGGACAATGTCGTAAACAAATCTCACTATATACTGATGTGGTTGTATTAGAATGGAATGGATTTCCGCTCATTAACATCTGGGGAGCAATATTGCGAGGGCTGACAGTGAAGGAGGCCTTTTCCTGTGAGCACGTGGGATAAAAGCTTTGTACGGGTGAACAGAAAAGTGCAAAAGTCTTAGGCACCTTAGAAAATGATTTAAAATTAACATTGGCCTCCAGCCGTCACAAGAATTTGACACATTTTATCAACAGTACCAAATTCAATCGAATGAAGGATTGATTTGCTTATTATTGGGTGGTAACTGTAATTCTTGGGATTCCTAGAGGAGAAGTTAGAAAATGACGAATATAAAATAAAGCATTGTTTACTTAAATGTTTTTAACGTTATTTTTCTAAATAATATTATAATAATAATATATGTCCGTTCTTTCCGATGCCTAAGACTACATGACACACACGCTACAGGAGAAAAGAAAACACTGAAGTGATGGACAGAAGGCAGAAAAGCAGGCAGAATAACAATCAGAGCAAAAATTCTTTGCCAGTGGAGAAAGGTGGTGCGTTAGGCGCGGTACAGAAGAATCCTCTCTGCACATGACTGGCCCACCAGGCTGGCATACTGCTCCACTTCCTTCTCATCGCTGGGACCCTTGCGTTTGCGGGCATAGACGGCATAGGGCATCACTGTCCTCCTGTGCAGCACCAGTGTCCTTCCTAAGTCTCTAAGAGCATGAACATCACCTAGAAAAAAAAGCGAGATAACAGTTAATTATTATATTAAGTAAAATAATTCAGTAAAATGATTACATTTATTAAATGAATGGCAGAGACACATGCTAACCCTCAAGAAACCGCCCAAGACTCAAGCGTTCCATGCCTACCTCAGCATCTACTTATTCTTCATTTTACTTGCAAAACATATGTAATTTAAAGTTTTGTAATTATGTCTTGCTTTACTGGTGAGGAGGTACGTCTTGTACTCCTTTGAAGTACTCCTTAATATTAATGTTCTTCTATAGCTCATGTTGTCTGTATCTACTGTACTAGACTTATCTGCAGCAGCTAATGACAGCGAGGAACGTCCTGGACTCTTTAGCTCTGCTAGACAGTAACAGCTGTTCATGCGTCTGTAAGAGATTTGCTTATGAGCACTTAATGATAATGTGGAATGTGTTTTTCTCTTTCTAGCCTCTCAGATAGTAACGTACTGAATTCTATGACCAAGAGGAATGTGTAGAACTTCTTTGTAGCTCTCACATCAGTGTTGTCATGTCTGAACTAATTCTTGACCTGGAAGTCACTTTGGACAAAAGCGTCAGAAAAATGAATAATAAATATAAATGTAAATGAGTAACTGTACATTACATTACAGTCCTGTATCTTATATGGGAATTCATGATTAAAATGAATGATTAATATCAATCTAATATCATAATTACTACTGATTATTTAGATCTATATTTTTGGTTTGTGCATGACCTCCAGTGATGTAGTTTCAGCTTGTTAACATTGAGCACAATGGACAACATTGAAGATACAAGATTATAGGTCTGATTCTTCATCCAGGCTGGAATGCCACTGCTGAACACACCTCAACACCCTCATACACTTCACCAATTAGGCCTGGGAACCGAAACCCCATTACTACTGGGCCTCTGGGCTGAATGTGTAAAGAGTGGATGGTGGAGAAGCTCTGATGTCGCTCTCTTGTCGCTCTCTTGTGATGCACGGGGAAACTCTGGCAATGTCAATGTCTGATCTGCATGTGTATGAGGAAAGTTCTGTATGTGATCTGTACACTGAGATCTGATGGAGCCGTCCGATCGCAAAGAGTCACTCACACAGGGGAGCAGTGGTGGCCTAGTGGTTTGGACTTTGCCCCAGAGAGCAGAAGAGCACAGGTTCAAGTCCCAGCCAGGGCACCACTGTTGTGGTGTGATGTGTTCACAATGACAGATAATCACTTTCACTTCACACATTTACACTTAAACACATTTAATACATTGTAGAAACACATACACACACAATCAAACTGAAATCATACTCATTGCTTACTTTGCGAGCACAAGCTACAGTTATAAAGTAAGGCCTCAGCCTCAGCGGAACTTCATAAAGAAAACTTGGAAAACCAGGAATACGCTGATCCACGGCTCTTTCATCTCAAAAACGCTGAATCAGGATAAGTTCAGTGAAGCGCTGCATCATTTTAACTACAAACACAGAAGCATAAGTGTGAATCAGGGGCTTAGGGGCAAAACCCCCACAAAAATCAACCTACCGCTTCAAGGTACTGGCAGATTTCACTCACTTTATTAGACTTACCTGTTCAGTTGCTTATTTATGATGTAATGGTGTGGGTGTCACTTTGGGCCGTTTAGCACCAACTGAGCATCGTTTCAACTTCACAACTTGAGTATTGTTGCTGACCATGTCCATCTCTTTATGACCAGTGTCTTGACCTTCTTCTGATGGCTACTTCCAGCAGGATAATGCACCATGTCCCAAAACCTCACATCTTCTCTAACTGGTTTCTTGAACATGACAAAGAGTTCACTGATCTTCAGTGGCCTCCACACTCAGTCAGGTAGAGAACCTTACGAATGTGGTGGAACAGAAGATTGGCATCATCTATGTGCAGCTGACAAATCTGCAGCAACTGCGTGATTCTATCATTTCAATATGGAGCAAAATGTTTGAGGAATGTTTCCTACACCACAAAATTTAAGGCAATAGAGTTCTAGCAAGGTGTACCTAATGAAGTGGCTGGTTAGTATACGCACACACACGCACATACACGCACACACCTCAACATTAAAACCACCTATTTGGTAGATTCTCCTCATGCCCTCAAACCACTCTGAAGGTGTGCTCTGACTTCTGGCACCATGACGCTACCAGCAGATCCTTTAAGTCTGTAAGTTTCAGAGATGGAGCCTCAGCGGATCAGACAAGTTTGTCGAGCACATTCCACAGAGACTAGATCAGACTGAGGCAGAGTCAGCACACTTTTTGTCATGTTCCTCAAACCATTCCTGACCATTTTTGTGTGGTAGGGTGTGTTATCCGGCACCGAATTAAAAAATACCAAACTATCGTCACGAGCTGAGGTTCCCCTCCCACACTTCCCACACCATCCAGCAACACACACATGCACACACTGTCTTTCTGAGTCATTCTGATATGATGTTTGGGTTTGTTCCTGCTTCTGATTGAAGCGTTGAAAGCGATGGAAGCGATGTGTGTGTGTGTCTGTGTGTGTGTGTAGCTGCTGCCGACCTAAAGTGGGCTCCATAGCCCATGTCAGAAAAAAGCTAATCTGTGTGATTCTTTTTTTTTTTTTAAACTTGTTATTACTTCAACTTGATACTTAGAAAAGTAAGAATTTCATTGGACAGTGTAACTGCATGTTGTAGGGAGCACATGATGAATTCTAGATTCTTTATTCTTAATGTTTCTGCATATAAAAGTTGTAACGTGCAGTGGGGGCTGAGTGGTGGCATTGGGGGCAGATAATAATTTTTACGCCTCTGTCTGAAATCGTGTGAGAAGAACCTGGTCGTGGTCGGTTTATGGTGAAATTATGTTCTTTCCACTTCTGGATTATGGCCCCAGCAGTGCTCACTGCAACCTTCAGTAGTTTAGATTGTTCTGGAATCAGTGTATCAGTATCTGTTCTGCTACAATAAGGTTGTGAAGGTGTTGAGAGAGTGCTATGGTTTCACCATCATGAGATGTTTCTTGTGTGACTCCTTGGTAATGATACACCTTTTTATATCATCAGTTGGGACTGAAGCCATAGATATTAATTTCAGGATCGATTTCTAATTACTGATTTCAGCTGCTGTCATGACTTTCCAGTCTTTCTGCTCCTTCCTTTCTTCATGTGTTCAATACTTTTTCCCTGTGTCTTTCATTTTATTACACATAACTTAATGTATAGACGTCTATGGTTTGATTTCTCTGCATGGGTGAATTGGATGGTTGTTACCGACATCTGGTAAGAATTTTGTGTCAATAGCAGCTTTAGAAAAATATTCACTTAGAAAATTGGTGCTGTATAAAAACATTTTACTGTATGAAGTACAAAGAATATTTATGACAAATATAAAACTTGAAAACTTTTAAAAAACAACAAAAAAAAACATTAAAAGTTAGCAAAAACTATAGGCATACAGTTTTCTGTAGGTCTTTTACAAAGCCGTGAATGTTCCATGTTATACAGAATCTACTGCACCTACTGGTAACCTGTTTGCCATGTAGCAAGAAAAATATACTAAAAACCTGGATTATTTGCGTTAGTCAAATTGCACTGCTATTATTTTGAACAATACTGTATATCCTCCACTGCGCTGCCACCTTCTCCACATGCCACTCTGTACCCGCAGACGCCAAAGAGAAATGGGGCTCCATCACAACCTGACAGAAACACACAAACCAATCCATCCAGCAGCTTTCAGCGCTCCTCCTGAGCAGGCAGCTCTCTGCCTCGTGCCCAGACAAGCGCAAACAAACCCAGACACTCGCCTTCAGCCTGCAGTGCCACTGGCGACAGATGAGCGAAGTCGCGCTGGTTAAAAAGTTATGATTGTTATTAATAGACAAACTGCCCCCGTCCCGTCCCATCCTACAAACCCCTTTCTTTCTCTCACAGTCATCTGGAGGCCAGCTGAAAAAGAACAGGGTGCACAAATTAGCCTCCATCCTTCTGCACATATGGTGAGTACAGTTCAATCTTCAGCTCATTCCTCAAATATTACCACCCAAGCCTTCTCAGATCCTACCTCCACTCCCAGTGCCCCCGAGAGAAAAGGGGAAGGTGGGTCTGGAGAGAAACTTAAGAGCAACTTTTACAGTTGCCTGGTCGCTCTAACAGAAATAAAAATAATAACCTTACAACCTTACATAACCAAAACAAACTTAAAAAAATAAAGGTGTCTACACAGTTCTTTACATACATCAATTTCCTGGAGAACTCTTAATTGGAATATATATAAGTTTTTTACTTTAAAATGAAAAAGCATACAAATCTCCTTTAAAAAATGAAATGCGACCTCAACATTTAACCCATCACACATGGAGCAGTGGGCAGCTATCAACAGCAGCAGCCAGGGAGCAGTTATCCCAAGCTACAGGCTCTAGCTGCCACCTCTACAACTGAGACCATTTCCTTTAGTTGTTCACCGTATCAACCAGAAAAGGATGGGTTCCCCTTCGGAGCCTTGGTTCCTTCCAAGGTTTCTTCCTCATCTCTGCCGTCCCCTGCTCACTCATTAGGGGCTCAGCCCCGGATTCTGTAAAGCTACCTGTGGTAAACTATTAGTTCTCGTCTACACAGCAGTTCAAATCTTGGATAAATGAAAGTGCTCTGAGTGACCTGGGCGTTTTGTAGTGGCACTTGATTGATTTCACAGTCCTATCACTTCTGCTAAACACCAACCTGCACCCAGACTGTAATGCTATGTTTCTACATGTGGGGGCAGTAATGAGGAAGTCCAGAGTGTTTCTCTGGCTTTTGAGGTTTATTAGATTCACAATATATATTTTTACAGCGGGACCTTAGGTTGCGACGTCCGCGTCATACAGCAATTTGTGGTTACGAAATTCTTTTTCCGTTCTTCTGACGAAGGCCTACTGCATTTGCAACGTAAAAAGAAAGTTCATGTGGGAACTAGTTGCCAAGCGAAGCAGGCGAATACACATTGCGTCATGTCGCTATTCGAGGAAAGACGGCATTGTTCATTTGCCATTTTGGTTTGCAGAGAATCATGGGATATATTCGGTTCCCTTAGAATGGTAGATTAACAACACAAACACAATGTAGGTATTCGCACGTGTAAAGGTTTTGGCCGAAATTTACGCCATCTGAACATGCAGTCCAACAAACACAAGTCCTGAAAGCAAGTGTGAAGGGTCTGATTCGCTCCAAAAACAGTGTGCAGTGTGAAGAAGGCCTAAAAATGAAACTAAATTGACAGACAGTAGAAAGAGTGAGGGTTAGCTTCTCTTGGCATAATGATCCTTGTCCCTGTTTCCATTTTATTCATGCAGTAATTGCGACAGACTGATGCTCAGCTATTTCTGTTCTCATAGATATCCAAGAAGCAAAAGCTGGCACTCCATCAGAGAGCCGGAGCTGAATTATGACAAATGAGGTCCAGGCAGGCCACGGAGAGAGAAAAGGACAGAGTCTGAAGGCACACATCTGGTAAAAAGCCTCTCTCTCTGGATATTCGCTGGTAAAGAGGGGTTTCTCCGCCCAAAACTAAACATTTTGTGCTTTGTGACTCTCATACAAAAACAGAAAAAGTGAAAAGCCCTGGAAAACCCCTTTAGGCCCTCTCTCTCATCTTTCTCAGTTCTCTCTCCCTCCATTTTTATTATTTATTCCTTTGGAAAGACTTTTTCTTCTGTTTTCATGTTTTATTTTATCATCTTTAAGCACTCTGGATTTTTCCGTCTACAGAACCAGTAGTCGCCGATATTAAATTAACCTCAAGTTTCTTATTTTTAAAAGGCAGCAAAAAGAAAAATGGAATAAAAAGTTTAAGACCCACGTCCTCTGGGGATAAACAAGTTGCATAACAAGCTCATATTTCTAAGGAACATCCCTAAATCACAAGATGAAACACTGGCCGTTTGCGGTATTCAGCAGTGAGTATATGGGACGTGGAAGCTTAAGAAGAATTTAAAAGAGGAAATAAAGACGCTTTGACTTTCACAGCTGACTGTAGGGAGCAATAAAACACAGCAACTTCAATATTGTTGCACATTAAGCTCAAATGGCAAAGAAACATATAGTCATTTAACCCCTGGTTAAGATGTGCTCTTAGGTTTCTAATAAATTCCTTCTTTCTGAAAAATATAGGCTCAAAACAAAAAAGAGAAAAATCTAACCTTTAAATGAAGTACATTTATTACTTAGGAAAAAAATTCCCACATTAAAAAATAAATTTTTACATGAAATCATATGTGTCACAATTATTGACACCCTAACAATTCCTATAAATTAAATGTAATTAAAGCGTTTTTGTCATTTCTAGTTTAGCTTTTGAAGTTGATCAGAGTAAATAGGAACTTTAAATTAGTAATGAATGACTTGCTGTTTCCCTGGGGCATGAATATGATGTTACACAGAGTCCTGTTGTAGTAGGTCTGGCATAAATCCAAGGATGGGTATGTGGAAAAGCACTTCATGCCCACTGTAAAGTATGGTGGAGGATCTGTGCTGCTGTGGGGCTGTTTCTCATCCAAAGACCCTGGGAACCTTTTTAGGGTGCACTTCATCTAGTGGACTTTGCCAGAAAGCTGAAGATAGGTAGTCATTGGGTTTTCCAAAATCTACACAAAAGTGGCTCAGTAGATACAAAATCAAGCTCCTCCCATGTCCATCTCAGCCCTGATACATCAACCCCAATGAAATCGTAACAGCAGGGGAGGCAATAATTTCATGTACACGGGGGGAAAATGAGAACTGATTAAGAATTCATTATAATAAAACATTAAATAGGGGTGGCAATATATTTTTGCTTTTAATTCTAGGAAATGCCCTTAACCGCTAACAGCAAATTTCCAATTTATGTTGTTTTTTAAATTTAAAGAAGAACAGAAGAACCATTTTCATTTGAACGGTTCTTTAAAAAAGATGTGTGAGGTGTGAAGAACCTCAGCATAAATAAAGCTTGTTTATAGAACAGTATGTCCAAGCCAATACCTTTATTTGTAAGGGTGTGCTTCAAACAAGCCTTAATATCCCGGGCAGGATATTTCAAGCTGAGAGAACAATGGCCAGGAGCATCAAAGACTATGAGTCATGAAGCTGAATTTTAAAAAAAAAAGATAAAAATGATCAGATTGTCAAACAGTGATGATAAACTGGGCAGAAAGGAGACTTTTCGCTTCCCAATTAAGCATGCCAATAACACTGAGCAGAGCTGTCAAGGGTGTCAGGCTCTCTCTCTTTCGAACAATCCAAACATCCGCTCCGCATATAAACACCCCCCTCCCCCGAGTCATCCATCCTTTCACTCCGTTTACAGCTCATGCCGAGGGGCACCAGGCTTTCACTCAGCGGCACCGGAGGTTCAGACACTGCACCCCAAGAGCCAAAAGCCTTCAGAGGTCTGAGGTCAGAGGTCAAAGCGGAAGATGAGGAGGACTTTCTCCTCCCTTTGACAGGCCTGACCGCGGGTTCAGGACACCCCACCACGTCCTGGAGAGCACTTGGCACTTAGCAGTTAACTTATGACTAGAGCTTGACTATAATAATGGTCATTTCAGTCGATATCTGTGCAAAAGTCTTTGCCCCCTAAGAAATGTAGGTGTCGTTTAGTAAGAGTTTATGTTTAATTTTTAGATCATTAATATTAGAATCAATACTAATAACATTAATACAATGAACAGTGTGTTGGGTTCTCCTGGTGGAGGACCTGGAATTATCTGTAAGAACCATCAAATCCCTGATTTCAGCTCAATAAGTGGTTTGTTTTCTATGACCATGAGATTGATAACTCTATTCCATCCATGCTATCTGTAGCTCTATTCCATCCATGCTATCTGTAGCTCTATTCCATCCATGCTATCTGTAGCTCTATTCCATCCATGTGATCTGTAGCTCTATTCCATCCATGCTATCTGTAGCTCTATTCCATCCATGTGATCTGTAGCTCTATTCCATCCATGC
>JBBIGC010057151.1:0-11175 GCA_037576955.1 Lepidarchus adonis | reverse complement strand
TCTAAAAAAGTGTGGGGCTACCCCCCCCCCCCCCCCCCATGTACTAATATGTATGTATTTTTCCATCATCTTTTAAGATGAAAAAATTTAAAATAACCAGCAGAGCCATATTAATATTATGAGAACAAATGATGTTTATTCTGCATTTCTCAGACCGAAGTACAATATGTTCACTAAGCGAAACTAGTGACGCTCCCTGTAAAATGACACTGCGTTTAAGTACCAACAATATCACAAAATGCTCAGAAAATCAAATTGCAGCAATAATTTATCACGATAACGATACATTTTATCTCATGTGGGGATGTCGTCTTTTTGTATGGAATTAAAATTTTAGCGAATGTGTTCATGTTTTTAGATACGCCGCTCTATTTAAACAAGCCGCACCCAGTGCACACGTTTATAAAATTGATCTATAAGCCGCAGCCGATCATGGGGGGAGATACCATAAACAGTTCATTAATACAAGAGAAACAACAAACACAAAGATAATATTCAGTTAAAGCTGTAAAGTCAATCATCAGTAAGATACAGTTTTAATTTGCATTAAGACCAAATAAACCCAAACATACTAAAGATTGAGTAACTGCTGCACATCTGTTTCCACCTCAGTGTATTTTATTCCTGGATGAGGTTTATATTTATAATGCACAAAATGAAATATTACATTCATTTCCAATATGTCATATGCCTTGATTAAGGAAAATGTTCTGTGCTCTTACAAACCTGAACTGATGTGACTGTCTTGCTGTCTGCATGCGTCTTGCTGTCTCCTATGAGCATGGCGTCACTGAAATGTGCAAGGAGAACCATGGTCTCCATCCTCCTCACATTTGTCCTGTCATCACTGATGTCTTGTTTGTTATGAATAAAGGTTCTTCTGGGTTTTCATTCGGTTCATTTGGTGCCAAAACGACAGCATCAACAGCTTTTGGCTTTGGTACTAGTACCACCACTACTGCCTCATCTGGATTCGGTAGTAAGTTCATCTGTCCATTTTCATATGATTAACCATTGCATGTGTGGAATCATTTCACATTGTTTTTCGGGGCTCGTATCATGGAAGACCAATATGTTCTGACTTTTTAAAAATGAAAAAGATTAAAGTAGTTTTTGTTACAGATTTTGAAAGTCTTTTCAGTTTTAATTGTTAAGTTGTATTACTTGAAACTGCCAGTATTGTTAAAAATTTATATTAAATATCCATGTCCAAGAATGTTGCAAAAAACACAGGCTTTCATAGGGTGTCCTAACTTTTTCACATGACTGTACATCAGTCTTAAAGGTAAGTAACAAAAACAACCTGTTTTATTCTGTATAGATAAAGAGATCCTGGAAAAGGTTTGTGTGAAAATTTGAGAAGGTTTATGCTACACAAACCCCCAGAAGAAGCCTGAAGGGGAAAGTAAAAAACAAAGGAAGTGTAGGATGCGTAATGTCTGACCAACTGACCTGGAATTACCTGCTTATGATCCAGCACTAGTCACTGATTGGTACCTGGCCTCACAAATGGCTGAATGCAATCCAATCCTCACATCAGCGCTTCTCAATTATTTTCTGGAACAAGAAATAGAAATCAATTTAAAACAAAACTTTTATCATTGTTTTTTACTCTGTAACAGAAACGATGAAAGTGCATGTAGTAGAACTGCAACTTTCTAAACTACTACTACATCTAAAGTGCATCAATTTGCATGAAATAAAAAAAAATCCATAATCAAATTATTAACATTTTTCATATTGCATCACGTCATTTCATATCTCCTGCTCTGTGCTGTGTGTGTGCGCACGCTCGGTGCAGAAAAACCTCTTATTGTACGTTTAGTTTAGTGTAAGACGCTTTGATGACCCACTTACAGGCTTTTGTGTAATTGTTCCAGTGCTGCAATATTGATGATTATATTGATTATTGATTTATCTTCTTTTTTTAAAATCATTTTTAGGTCTTTCTGCCCCAGCGTTTGGCGCCACTACGACGACAACTCCCTCCTCAGGGTTTGGGTTCGGCGGCACAACCACAGGTGTGTTTATCGTGTTTCTAACCGAGGGTGTGGAATTGCAGTTTCACTGTCGACTCATGTAGCTGTTAACCTGCAATCTTCAAACTTTTTCTTCTGCTTTTATCACTGGCTGTTAACAAACTTCACATTCTGACTGAAACTCAGGGGCTGCAAGCTTTCTAGATGTATAATGTTGGGGAGAAAAATTATATTTTTCACAATACAGGGGGTTCTCAACTTACATCGGAGATCCATTCATACAGTGCGATGTAATCCACAATCCAAAATGGCGTCGATCAATGTCGTCTTCCTCGTGTATTGCCGCATAATGGTGGGTGTATTCGTCCGCACCGCTTGCCAACTAGTTCCTGCGCAAACTTGGTTTTTACATTGTGTCGAAATAACGGAACAAGACTTTCTTAATGAATTTATGGGAGATGCCGACGTAACCACGAAGCGCTGTACATCGAGCCCAACGTAACCTGAGGACTCGGTATTTGTTTTTTTTTTAATGCATGTTTGGAAAAAAAGGACGAAGAACAAGTGTTACAGTGCCGTTTTTTTTTTTTTTTTTTTTTTTTTTTAAAAACTGAATCTAATGGGAACGTGATTGTCTTTGTGAACACACCCCATCCTACAAAGTTCACCCACAGATTCATTGCTCAATGGTTTCGCAGTTGTGTTGCGCAGACGAGTAAATTGATGAAGTAAAAGCGTAGTTTTGATTGAAAGACTATCGAGCATGTAACACAGCTCCTCCATTATGTATGTATACATCCACACGTGGTCTTTACTGAAAGACTGGTGTAAACCAGCAGTGTAAATGTGCAGACTGTCACCTAATGACTGTCCCTTAACCCATAATCCATAAATCACAGGCTGTTCCATGCATCAGCTGCTGAGTAATGCGCACACTTGGAGTAGTTCTGTTTATAACTACAGCTGGGCAATATGACAATACTTATTATCGTGATTAGGGGCTTTTTGCAAGGACTTCATGAAACATTATGATGCTTTGTGTTCTTTTACATATTGCAGTTTATTTAATATAAAAAAACAGAACTGAAATGCAAGTTGCTGTGGGTGGTGTTAACTAACCATGTAAAATATGACTAATTCAGCAGAAACATTTTTCAAACATCGTAATTCAGAATTTCATTTCACATTTATTTTCTATTGTATTGGCAATGATCAAACACACTGATAAATTCCAGCATGTGACGTCTTCCACCTGCTGATGACATCACTCAGCAGTTTGTGTTGAGACGAGTTCAGCAACTTTTGTTAACTGTGCAGGACACTGGACGTCCAGGACCAGAGACGCCCCTGTTATAGTGTCTCACTCCTCCAACACCGGAGAAGCACAATCAGCCTAAGCTTGCAAATTAGATTTTTTGATATATATACAATTTATATATTATATAATGGAAATACTGCAATTTAGCCACTGTGATCCTCAGTATATAAACGTTATCACTAAGTTTCTTTCCAAACACTGCATCTTACTGGATACTGTGGTGTGAAAAACACTGATAAATAATTATTTTATATCTAGTTAAGGCTCTTTTTAAATTTATTCCACAGAAAAATGCAAATCGGAAATTATAGGATGTTTGTTCTGTCGCGCACCACTAATTGTAACTGAGCTTTACTCCCCTCTTCATTCTTTCTGGTAGTTATGGGCGGTGTTGATCAGTTTTAATCTTACTGGGATTATTATTTTTTTCCCAGTTGTAAAATAGTACATGTTAAGAACCTCATGGTACTGCTGGTCTACACTGAATGTATGTTCTAGAAACCATTAGCGAACAGTGGTTCCTAGTGTTTAGGACATTGCCCTTGTGATCAGAAGGTCCCAGCCCAGGCCCCATTGAGGAGCTCTTTAACAAGGTACTGTCCCGTCCCGGTGCTTTTGATGGCTGCTCGCTGCAACACCGTTAATGTGTTCATTGTTCTGCCCTTTGTGAGATGGGACGTGTTCACAACACAGTTTGTTCTGCTTCTCCAACATTTATAACTACATTTTTTCCTTTTCTTGTAAATAATATGAAACCTCTATCACAAATATCATTACAGTTAAAGTTTTCATCATCTGAGCATTTAACTACAACAAGAAATATCAAACATGTAACAGAAATATCAACACAAGCACACACTCAGCTATTCTAGCTCTGCAACTTACGTATGTTTCCCACCCTCCTAACTCTGCACTAACCTGTCTTTCACTCTTTTTTTCCCCTGTTTTCTCTCTTTCATGGCTTCCTGTATCAGGATTTGGGGGGCTGGGGCCTGTGACCACCACTGCGGGCGGGTTTAGTCTGGGGGGGTTTGGGTTGAGCACTAATCCAGCAGCAGTCAACTTTAACATGGGGGCCTTCGGAGCTCCGCCCACCGCCGCCACCGTTTTCAATTTTGGCAATAGTCTTGGCGGTGCAGGTAGATGCCTCTCTAGAATAGTCTTAGTCACCATCACCATCATCATCCTCATTATCGTTGTTCTGCATTTGTCTGTTTGATCTCAGCACAAGCCATAGTGGAGAGAAGGGCACAGCCTAACACATGGGTTCGACTAAATAGTTTAAATATTTGAGCTAGATTCATTTATGCAAGCAATAAAAAAAAAAAAAACAACATGTGCACGAAAACATGACCATGTTCACCTGCTGGGAAGTGCAGGTCAATCCCTACAAGTCACTGGGAGGTCTAGGTGAACTGGTTTGGAATGACCTCATTGAAAACATGTTGCTTCAGGATGGATCTGGAGAAATCGCTCTCATATTCCTGTAAAAAATGTTCAGAGGTCGCTATGGTAACATGAAAATGTGATTTAAATGAATAATTAAATTACGTTTTTACCAGAAACGGATATATTTCTTTTTTAAATGCAATTCCCCGTGTTAGCTTGTTTCCAATGCTCCACTGTGCTTCATACTGTGTAAATGCATCTCTGTGACGTTCATTACCCTCCCAGGTTGTACAAGAACCTTCAGACGTTTTTGTTGTGCGTAGTATTTCAGCGTTCTTCACCTTTTGCTCCACCTGTTGGCTAGTGAAATTTACAGCTATGAACAGAACCTAGACAAGAGTTCCCACAGCCCTGTAGAAAACCCACTCACCACTCTTTAGCCTTGCACGCACCAATCCGCCATAACATTAAGACCACTGCCAGGTGAGTTGAGTAATATTTGACTCGTTATTTCATTATCTTTAGATTTATTCCTTTGGCTTATGCTTTTGTCCAAAGCGATTTCCAGGTACAGGATCAATCAAGTATTCGCTCCAGTGAATCTTCTCCCACCGGTCAGGGGTTGGGATATATTTGGCAGCAAATAAACAGTCAGTTCTGGAAGTTAATGTGCTGCAGGCAGGAGCATGCGGATTTTAGGCCCTACCAACAGTGATCCGAGGAAATGTCATGGGCACCTGAGGCTCACTGATACATGTGGTGAGTGGTCTGATCTAGTACCAGGCTAAGATCAAATGTATCGTTATTGTGATAAATTATTGCTGCAATTTGATTTTCTGAGCATTTTGTGATATTGTTGGTGCTTAAACGCAGTGTCATTTTACAGGACGCGTCACTAGTTTCGCTTAGTGAACATATTGTACTTCGGTCTGAGAAATGCAGAATAAACATTTGTTCTCATAATATTAATATGGCTCTGCTGGCTATTTTTAATTTTTTCATCTTAAAAGATGATGGAAAAATACATGCATATTATGCAAATGTTTTTGGTGAATTCATAATTAAAGTCTCTGTAGTGGGGGTGGGATACACAATTTTTTAGAAACATTGATGCATAGTTACTTTTTATGCCATAAATTGAACAAAAATAAAACCATTATTATGGCACTGTGCAAAATAAATTTAGGCACCCTAAGAGTTCCAAAGTCTCAGATTCTTTTTACAGGGTTTCACATCGAACTCAGCTCATTAGATCTGATGCATGGCAGCAGCTGTCATTACTAAATGTCAGCTGGTGCCAATTTCAAAGCTTTACAAATACTCCCACAACCATGGGTTCCTCTAAGCAGCTGTGTGAGACTCTGAAAATGAAAGTTATTGATGCCCACAATGCAGGAGATGCTACAAGAAGAAAGCAAAGCGTTATCAGCTTACAGTTTTCACAGTGAGAAATGTAATTAAGAGATTCAGAGGAACTGTGGAGGTCAAGATGAGATCTGGATCAAGAAAATTGTCAGAGAGAGAACTGCTCGTATGCTGGTCTGAAAGACAAATCAGAATCCCCATTTGACTGCAAAAAACCTGCAGGAAGATTTAGCAGACTCAGGAGTGGTGGTGCACTGTTCCACTGTCCTTCATGGAAGAGTCCGCAGAAGAAAACCCCATCATAAAATCCAAATGTCAGAAGTATGCAACAGAACATCTACAGAAGCCTGATGCTGTGGACTAAAGCTAAAGTTAAAATAGAATCTTTGGCCACAATCAACAAAGGCATGTTTGGAGAAAAAAATAAGCATTTAATGAAAATAAACCTTGCCTATAATTAAGCATGGAGGTGGATCTATCAAACTTTGAGGTTGTGTTGCAGCCAGTGGCACAGGAAACATTGGGTGGAGGGAAGAATGGATTCCACTAAATACCAGCAAATTCTGGAAGCAAACCTCACACAGTCTGTATTTTTTCTTTGTTCAATTTGTGATGTAAAAAGTAACTATGCATCAACGTTTGCTGAAAATATTGTGTGATTTTTCCGTTTCCTACAGAGACTGATCTTTTCAATTTAAAAATGACAGTCAGAGCTGTTTTAGCAGCATGAGGGTCCTGCTCACTATTAGGCAGGTGGTCCTAATGTTATGGCTGATCACGAGGGATCTACTCACTATTAGGCAGGTGGTCTTAATGTAGTGGCTGAACAGTGTATACACGGTGGCATGCCAACATCTTGGCACCCTTGGTGAGATGTTTAGTAAACTACATCTAGTTTTTATTCACTGAATTTAACAAAATGCTCTCTGTGCAAAAGTTATGGCACCTTTTTTCATTTCCAGTTAACACAGACAGATTTATTGAAGTAAGCTGTGGGTAATGAATTAACTTTTCACTAAAGATCTAATTTGAATGGGTGGTGTTCACATGTTTGCATTCGACTGTACATTGTGAACTTTGGCAGAAGTGCCTACTTAGTGTTCATTTGTGTCTCTCAAGCCCTTCACGCCAGCCTTGTACACGCAGTAGTGTTGGGCTTTGTCACGCACATTTCACATGTTCTCTGGCACCACCTTGCACTGTGTCCCTCACCCATTCCCACTCTCATTCTGATTCTGGACACTATTGGTCTTCATTCACTCTCACTGATCTTTCTTTCCCTTTCCGATCACCTGTGTTGTCCAGGTGCATTCGGAGGCTTTGGCACCACTACTACTACTACAGCTGCTCCTGGCTCCACCTTCAGCTTCTCCAACCCCACAAACACAGGTGACCTTTCCTTCACCTTCTGGTTTTACCTCTCCAGTGTCAGAAACTGAGGTCTCAAGACAAACATACCAAAATTTAAGAAATTAGGACAAAAAATGCTTCCCCAAAAAGACATGTTTAGATTGGACTAATATTTCAAATCAGTATTTGATGTTTTTCCATTTATTATGCTCTGTATGAGTAGAATGTGTAGGTGACTTGGCAGTACAGTGCAAAATGTTTTTACCTCATTGTAAGCTTATAGAGAATTTTGTTTTTTAATTAAGGTAAATATATAGCCCCAATTTCTGCAAGAAACATCAAATACTACTACTGGCTACTAATCCCACATACAATTTTATTTTTTAACTATTAATACATAGTGTGTATGTATGTATTTACGCGTATGTGTGTGTGTGTGTGTGTGTGTGTGTGTATGTAATATATATATATAATATAAAATATATAAAATATACAGGTACATAAAGAGAATATTTTGAAAAACTTCTATATTTCTTGACATTCCTTTCAGAAACGGAAATCCATATATAGATTCATTACCGAGAGTGAAATATGTCAGGCCTTTATTTCTTTGAATTTTAATAATGACGACTTATAATCAAACCCAAAAGTCTGTGTCTCAGTTCAATTTTGGAAAGCCATGGTGTCAAATCCTAATTAGCTAATTAACTCAAAACACCTGCAAAGGTTTCCTGAGCCTATAAATGGTCTCATTCTGGCAGACAGAGGAGGGTAAACCACAAAAGGTCATTGCTAAAGAAGCTGGTTGTTCACAGAGCTGTATCCAAGCATATTCACAAAGTTGAGTGGAAGGAAAAAGTGTGGTAGGAAAAGATGCACCAGCAACAAGAACAACCGCAGCCTTGAGAGGATTATCAATCAAAATCCATTCAAGAATTTAGAGACTGAGGCTGGAGTCAGTGCATCATGAGCCACTACACACAGACGAATCCTGGACATAGTCTACAAATGTCACGTTCCTCGGGTTTCCACTCCTGAACCAGAGACAACATCAGAAGCGTCTTACCTGGACTAAGGAGAAAAAACACTGGACTGTTGCTCAGTGTCCAAAGTTCTCTTTTCAGATGAATGTAAATGTTTATATCATTTGGAATCAAGGTCCCATAGTCTGGAGGAAGAGTGGAGAAGCACAGAATCCATGTTGCTTAAAGTCCAGTGTGAAGTTTCCAGTCAGTGATTATTTGGGGCCATGTCATCAGCTGGTGTTGGTCACTGTGAAGTCCACAGGCAACGCAGCATCTACCAGGAAATCTTAGAAAACTTCATGTTTCCTTCTGCTGAAGCTTTATGGAGATGCTGATTTCCTCTTCCAGCAGGACATGGCACCTGCCCACACTGTCAAAGGAACCATAAGCTGGTTCTACTACCAGGGTGTTACTGTGCTTGATTGTCCAGCAATCTCTCCTGACCTGAACCCCATAGATGCTCTTCTACTGTCAACAGGAAGACGAGAGACACCAGACCCAACAATACAGACGACCTGAAGGCTGAGATCAAAGCAACCTGGGCTTCCATTACACCTCAGCAGAGCCACAGGCTAATTGCCTCCATGCCACACTGCATTGATGCAGTAGTTCATGCAAAAGGAGGAACAACCAAGTATTGAGTGCACAGAAATGAACATACTTTTTTAAAAAATCTTATTTGATATTCTACTTTTCTGAAACTTTTATTATCTGTATGATGCCGTAACCATCGAAATTCCAAAGAAATATTGAACTTCTATTAAATATAATTTTTTTTAGATGTATATTGTCAAACTTGCCCCTGTTGGTCTGGGCCCTAAATTTGGCCAGAGGCAGGGAGGTGAGCTATTGAAAATGATTAGTAGCATTTTTTTGAAACCCATTTCTTTGACAACCCGTTTCGTAACGGGTAATGTCCGACAAACAGGCTGACGAAATTGAGCAGTAAAAACGTCGTTAAGTGATGCAAATTTAGCTTTTTTGCTGGACAGTCAGAGAATGTCATTTTCCTTTGCCAGACATTTTGGGTCTAATTCACAAACTTGTAAGCAAACTCAGAATGGAAGCTACCATTAACACTGTAAAAGTCGTCATACTGGAACTGATCATAGTCGCAAAAGGTAGAGCGTGGACAGGACGACCTACCTGCCGTCAAACGTTGGCGTTTCCTGGGTTGATTGATGGCTGCATAAGTGATGGCTCCATCGTACGTTAGTGATGCCCATCCACCACCACCAGCAGCAGCAGAAGCCAGCCTATAAAATTAGCATGACTCACCATTTTCTAGGCTGCAATGCTAACACAGACCCAAGTTTGGCAAGCTATGGAGGGAGAAATGCACACAGCGGACATGTTGCACAATGGGGCGAGGGGAGAGGTTGGCGGCTTTACAAGGTAAATAACATGGATGGAAATCTATTTTGCAGCCTTTTATGGCTTATACATACAGTGGAGGAAATCTTTTTGACTTTTGGTGATTTCTATAACTATGCTCAGTGACAAAGAAATGAACAGCCTATAATTGGTAGATTTATTTTAGAGAGAGAATCAATAAGAAACATCCAGAAAATCACATTATTTAAAAATTATAAATTGATTTCAGTTTCATTGAGTGAAATCTAGTCACCTTTATAAAAGACAACTGTCCATAAACTCAATCAGTCAGACATTGACCTCTTCACCATGAGCTGTCTAAGGATTTTCGGGACAAGACTGTAGCCTTGCACAAGGAAGGAATGGGCTGCAAAACCATAAGCAAGAAGCTGGGTGAGAATTAAACAACTGTTGGTGCAATTGTTCAAAAATGGGTGAAACACAAAATTACCATCTACCGACCTCGGCCTGGGGCTCCAAGGTTGAGGATGACTATGAGAAAGGTGAGGGATAAACCTAGAACTACACAGGAGGAGCTTGTCAATGATCTCAAGGCATCTGGGACCACAGTCACCGAGAAAACCATTGGTAACACACTACGCCGTAATGGATTAAAATCCTGCAGTGCTGCAAGCTTCACTTGAGGGCCCATCTGAAGTTTTCCAATGAACACCTGAATGTTTGGAAGAAGGTTCTGTGGTCAGATGAGGCCAAAATCAAGCTTTTTGGGCTCAACTCAGTGTTTAGATGAAGGCAAATTCTGACTATGACCACAAGAACACCATCCCCACGGTCAAGCATGGAGGTGGAAACATGTTTTGGGGCTGTTTCTATACTAAGGGCTCCGGACAACTTCACTGCTTCAACTGGAGTACCAAGTTATTTAGTCTATAATTTATATATGCTTTAATTTATGTTATAAATTGTTTTAAACTTATTCAGATGACATAATGTTAATTAATTAATTGTGTAATGTTAAAGGAAACTAATGAGCATCTCACAGGCAGTTTATTAAAGATATTAACTTTACTTCAGCCAGAACATATCTCTCATACATCAGAATATCAATCACAGAGAACTGAAAGGAGGAACCAGTCGTTATAGTCAACATAACCAACCAAGTCATATAATCAAATCTTTTATCTATCTATCTATCTATCTATCTATCTATCGATCTATCGATCGATCGATCTGTCTATCTATCGATCTGTCTATCTATCGATCTGTCTGTATCTCTCTCTCTGTCTGTATCTCTCTGTCTGTATCTCTCTCTTTCTCTCTGTCTTTATCGATCTCTCTCTCTCTCTCTCTGTCCTCTATCTATCGATCTGTCTATCTATCGATCTGTCTATCTATCGATCTGTCTGTATCTCTC
>JBBIGC010057142.1:0-11175 GCA_037576955.1 Lepidarchus adonis | reverse complement strand
ACTCTGTAAAGTTGCTTTGTGACAATGTCAGTTGTAAAAAGCGCTCTATAAATAAAATTGACTTGACTTGACTTATTTACATGAGTGCTTTTCCTATTTGCTCTGAATTTTAATGAAACAAGTAAAAGTTCCCTTTAATATTACTAATAATGTATGAGAAGAAACACCATTTTCATTAGTTTAATATTCATTACCCCAAAAATGTAGACAATAAGAGGGATAACAAAACTTGACAGTGTTTCCACCATTTGCTGCAATGACAGCTTGACAGCGACGTCTCATGCTCCTGACTCGCCTCATGATGTTGATCTGAGGCTGCGTTCCACTCTTCCACACTCTGCCAGGTCACATGGGGGTGCGGTACGATCATGCAGTCATGTGTGTCTGTTTGTGCATTACTTTACTGTGTATATATATATATATATATATATATATATATATAGCATTTTTTTTAATGGTAGATCCTTTTCACTTGGCCATTTTAAAAGTAGCCTGCAAGCCAAAAACATGAACACTCCTGCAATAAATCTTTTACTTTTGTACTTTTAATACTTATTTAATACAAAATATGTTTTTTTACTTCAGTACTTTCACCTCAGTAAATTTTGACTGTATGACGTTCACGTGTATTGGAGTAACATTTGACTAGTGGTATAAGTTTGTCCGTATTTACACATGAACTATTTGTTGACTCTGTGTGATGTGATGTTTATTCTCTCTAAGCAGTGATTTCACAGGCAGTTTAACAGTTAAATTGTTGTTGTTGTTGTTTTGGTGGTTTTGTTGTTGTTTGGCGATCGATCATTGTGGATAAATTATTCTTTGTCTGAGATGCTTAATTAAGACATTACTAGCTGCCCAGTGCTAATATCCTGATAGCCTAATAATGCTAACACTTAGCTTCAGTCATCTTCAGGCTAGGTCAGCTCACAGAGCTCAGCATTGACCTGCATCCCCTGATAATAGAAAGTGTGTGACATACATAAGCTAATAAAGCTCTTTGGATCTCTCTGTCTCTTTTATAAGGTTCTTGATTCAGTTATACAAGTACAACATGTGGCGCAGAGCAGGAAAAGACACTTGAATGGGCTAAAGCACTTAGCTACTTCTTGAGGTACATTTTCTATGGGTGTTAACATTACATTACATAGAATGTATGATTTTTTTTAAAAAAGTATTACATTTATAGTAGTTTATTCTGACGTAGCACAAGAGAATTTATTTCAACAACAACAATAACAGTAATGACAATTCATTAGAGAAAATATACATATTTATATCATTTAAATTTCAGTCCATAGTGTGAAGAAAAATGTATAAGTAAATAAAACAAAATAATTTAATAATATTTTTTAATAAAAACTGAAATTACACGTGTTTACGGAAGTGCTCAGCGCGTGCACTGGTGACCGTGAGGAGCTGCGCGTGCACTGGTGACCGTGAGCGGAGCGGCGCGTGCACTGCTGGGGGTTTATACTGTGAGCGGAAATTACTTACTTTTGTGTCTGGGAGAAGCTCCGCGTCGTGTTTTCTCTCTGCGGCGTGTTTAAGCGCGCGTCCACTGTTCGGAGTCCGCGCTCCTCGCTGCCCGACGCTCAGCGCCTCGAAGTCGATGGTCTTGCTCTCGTAAGCTCCTTCCACGCTGCAGAAGAGTCCTCCGTGCTTCTGCCGGGATACTGCATCCGCCGTCCCGGGGCGCGCAAGGTACACGGGCAGCTCGTCATCCCTGCTCAGAGCCATGCTGCTGCTGCTCGGGGAGAAAGGAAAGGAAAGGAGAGGAGAGGAGGAGGCACTGCTCCTTCATAACCGCAGTGAAGGAGAACACACCTCACGGCCCATCCGAGCAGTGTGAGCCTCAAACACACTCACCTGTACACCTGTTCAATAAATAACACGCTTTAACTTTAATCAAAGTCTTTATATGGTTCCTCTTTTCTTTTCTTTACTTTTCTTTTCTACCTGTATACCCCCCTAGCATGTTTTGTTTGTACTTTTGTATTATTTTGACCTTATGTTAAAAAATTAGTTTTGATAACTCTGTTGAAGGCTTTGTTTTATATTGGAAGGATGTAGCTACTGATTTTGTTGGCAAAATTCTATATCCATAAATCCTTTCAGAAGATCTTCCTCTTTTATTTTTACTTCTTTGTTATTATTATTTTTTTAAATCTGTATACCCCCTAACATTTTTGTATAATTTTTTAAAATAATTTTGTTACCAGGAAAAACCTGGTAACATCAAATCAGAATCCAAGTTACTTTATTTAAATAAAAAAAATTATGGATATATAATTTTGTAACAGATTACAGGACATCTTTCCAATATAAAACAAAGCTTTCTTCCTTTTGTTAAGTCGTAACCCTGAATCTTTCTTGTTCATTCTAATCGAAGCAAAATCTAGAATCCAGGAGAACCATGTCAAAGTCCAGTCATCCTCCCACACATTTGCAGTAGACATCTTCCCCTGTTCCACTGCACTGGTGCCAATGCTGGTTCCAATTCTCAGCCAGTTCCAAACTTGGGAACCAACGTGAACCGGCCTGCGTTTCCACTGCACTGGTGCCCGGATTGGACCCGGGTGACTACGTCATAAACCACGCCCACTCCACCTGTTTTCAGGCGATTCTCCAGCACTGAGATCATATCGTCATGTTCACAAACAAATTTTTCTGCATCTTTTAGACGTTGAAAGAAATTGCCAACGACAAAGACGACAGGTGATATTTGTAATCACTTCTGGCTTATTTGACGTTTTTGTGTTTTTCTAGTCACGTACTAGCGTTAGCTCAAATTCCCGCCCACACCCGATGACATCACAGGTTCGAGCTGAAATTGCGGAACCGACAGTGGAAAAGAACAGCACCGATTTCAAAATTGCGACTGGCCCAGAACGGCACCGGCACCAGTACAGTGGAAAACCACCAATCCTCGACCAGGGGCGTCCAGCTCCAGCTCCAGTCCTGGACCACTCGTCCAGCACAGTTTGGATCATCTGCCTGGGAGAGAGCGTTTGAAGAGCAGGACACCGGCTCCTCCAGAACCGACTTTCTACACCCCCCTCCTAAACCACACACCATCTGACAATTCAATTTGCTCCGGTAAGACTCTCTATGACAGCACAATTAAAGGGGAGAGCCAGGAGGAGCACAGACATGAGAGCATCCTGGGTCACAAGGCAGCCATCCACTCGACCATCAACAAACCTGAGTGAATGCGTCGGGGTGGGGGCGAGCATCCTAGTTTACCAGAAAACTCTATTATTTAATTATTTAAGTGCATATAGAAACCGAGGAAATGTACATCGTTTGTGTTTATGGACTTTCTCTGCCTAAACATCGAACCTTTAACACTAGATCACGTGGTTTCCCTCAGAGTGTGCTCATCACTAACACATGGAAGTTCGCCTGAGGGTCCTGTCTTCGCATCAGTACACAGGAAGCCGTTGGCGACTTGAAAATGTGGCGTTACTCATATACTCATTATATATCATGCTGGGGTTTATGGAAGAACAGCACAGTTCAAAAAGCCTGTGTCACTGAATCTGTCCACCTACTGATGTGATTAAGGCCTACGCAGCTTCACAGACCCTGGAGTCCTACTCAGCACAATGCCAGGCAACCTTCACCTCGGAAGAGTGCTGATGAAGACAGAGAAACCTGCATGAGGCAGCTCTTTTTTTCAAGACACTCAGTACTCTGTATCTACAGCAGCTTGTAATGGGAATGTGGACCAAAATCTTGGCCTTAAACAACCTCGATTGTTACAAAGATAATAGTTTAGACCAGTTGTTCTACAGTGACCTGTTTCCTGAAGTGTTTGTCCTGCTCTTTACCTCAGGAAGGGCTTGTTCGTTATTTGCTTCTGGTCTCTTGGAAGCAAAAACTGAAAACACTAACCAAGATTAATTGTTTATTAACTAATCAAGTCTAATGCCAATGTTAATACCAGGACCAAACCCATTAACATTTCTTACAGAAAGAACACTAGTATAAACTGATTAACCCAATATTGGTATTGGGTCATAATTCACTACCATGCATTTTAAGCAAAACTAACTTTTTTTGGAGTTAGAATGGTTCACCCTTGTTATTTATAGCTGTTTTCAGTTATCACCATCCTCGTGAGAGGTCAGCAGCCAGGAACAACATGTTAGAACAGCCAGAGGCAAAGGCATAAACACTGCTGAAACAAAGAAGACAGTGAAAGCCGGGCTGATACAGTTCAACTTGGTCTACGTACAGTCCTGAAAGGGAGAAAAACAGCTTTCAATGGATAACACATCAGGCAATCCTGTAGTAAAAACCCTCTCAGTCTTTACTTTGAGGGACTTGTACACTACTGTATTTGTTAAACCTGTTTTAGTTCCATTAAAGGAGCCAGATAGAGCGAGAGAAAAAGAGATAACTGCTCAGACACTCACCAGTAGGGGTGGGAATCGCAGGGTATCTCACGATATGATACACGATACGTGATAATGATAATATCGCGATACCATGATTTTGCGATAACCGATATATCGCACAACAATGACAAAGTGAAATAATACAGAAACACTGGGATACTTTATTAATTTACATAATCAACAACAATGCTATTGTTACCTTTCCCATATTTGACCGCAGTCGGAAGCGCAGAGAAACCGCTACTTCAGCTTCAGGGCTTCACTTCTGTAAGTTGAGCTAGCATCGTGCTACTAACATTTATTTTAATGAATTTTTTGTTTGTTTGTGATTATCTGTCATTGTGAACACACCACAATGAAATGTGTCCTCTGCATTTTACCCATCACACATGCAGTCAACAGCCGCGACCGGGGGAGCAGTGAAGTTGGGATCCTTGATCCCTTGCTCAAGGGTTATCTCAGTGGTTGGGACTTGAACCTACAACCTTCTGCTCTCAGGGGCAAAGTCCTAAACACTAGGCCACCACTGCTCACCACTTGGCTAAAGCTTCGACTGCCAGGTACAGGAACAATGAAGCATAAATTAAGACATGACAACACTAATGTGAGATTTACAAGGAGTTTAACACATTCCTCTTAGTCATAGAACAATAATTTAGATCAGCGCATAATTTGTCAGGTATAGACACGGTTAAAACTAACATGGAAAAACTGGTTGCTAGTTTTAACCGTGTCTATACCGGACAAATTATAGAGCAATAAGCATCTTCTCTGATCTAAATTATTGTTGAAGACAGTTCAGCAAACGCTAGATATTGGTGAGGAAGCATGATAAGCATGATGCTCACTTGGATACTGAGTCAGTCTCCATTTTTATAGAAGCTCTCCAGCGATGTGTTGACTCACGTTGACATTTCGCTGGTAGTGTCATCCAGTCGCTTTAAAGAAGTGCAGGAAAGAGACGCACAGAGAAACGGCGTCACAAAATAATCCACCCTCTGTTCCGTCAAACTCAGACTTTTCTGAAGTCTTCTGCACTCAAACTGTTGGAAACCACTTCTTCAGCGTTGACCCGTCTCCTGCACTCTGTTGAGCAGCGCCACCCGGAGGAGAGAAGAAGCAGCAACGTCGGTGAATCAAATTGGCGGCAAATATTTATATATTTAAATATTGATATTGCTGCCGGCGTATCGATTATTGTATTGCATGAGCAAGGACGACAATATATCGCAATATCGAAATCATGTCACCCGCCTAATACTGGTTTGTATTGAACTCCCTGTAACTCGCACATCAGTATTGTCGTGTCTGAATTTATGCTTGATTGTTTGATCCCAACACAAGAGAACATGTGCAATTTCCTGTTTATTATCTATTTTTAGTAAGAAGTTCACTCAAACTGTTGGTTTTCTAGTGAGTGCAATAAGTCATAATCAGTTTTCATACACCACAGCAGAAAGTTGCGTATGGGTTTGACTGTGACACCGTCTTGCACTTTACAGTGAGTCATCACCTGGCGAACGGCCTGAGTCCAGAGAGGAGGCCAGTTTATAACAGCGGATACAGAGCGTCATGGTTTCTGAGCAGCTGCTTCCGTCTTGTAGAGCTTCAACTGCTCAGCAGGTTTCATCTAAATCTATTTATATGGATCATAATGAAATGAGTGGCTCATCAAAGCCCAGCTCTGCTTTTCGTTAGTCGGTGCCAGAGGCAGACGTTCTCCACATCGGTTCTGACTGCTACTATGTGATTTTGGAGTTTTTCTTTCAGGAATCCTATTTTTAAATATATTATTTTTTATATTATTATCAAATGTATTATTATTACCACCAGTACAAATAAAACCTAAAAAGACACAATTAATTTCAGTGGTGGTCACAGCATTTACTACAGATCAGCGTTTACTACAGACCAGCATTTACCACAGACCAGCCTTTACTACAGACCGGCATTTACCACAGACCAGCGTTTACTACAGACCAGCATTTACTACAGATCAGCGTTTACTACAGACCAGCATTTACCACAGACCAGCCTTTACTACAGACCGGCGTTTACTACAGACCGGCATTTACCACAGACCAGCGTTTACTACAGACCAGCATTTACCACAGACCAGCGTTTACTACAGACCGGCGTTTACTACAGACCAGTTTTTTACTACAGACCGGCCTTCACTACAGACCGGCATTTACCACAGACCAGTTTTTACTACAGACCGGCGTTTACTACAGACCGGCATTTACCACAGACCAGTTTTTACCACAGACCAGCGTTTACTACAGACCGGCCTTTACCACAGACCAGCGTTTACTACAGATCAGCGTTTACTACAGACTGGCCTTCACTACAGACCAGCGTTTACTACAGACTGGCCTTCACTACAGATCGACGTTTACTACAGACCAGCATTTACTACAGATCAGCGTTTACTACAGACCGGCATTTACCACAGATCAGTGTTTACTACAGACTGGCCTTTACTACACATCGACGTTTACTACAGACCGGCATTTACCACAGATCGGCGTTTACAACAGACCGGCATTTACCACAGATCGGCGTTTACTTCAGATCGGCATTTACTACAGATTGGCCTTTACTACAGATCGACGTTTACTACAGACCGGCATTTACCACAGATCGGCGTTTACAACAGACCGGCATTTACCACAGATCGGCGTTTACTACAGACCGGCATTTACCACAGACCGGCATTTACTACAGATCGGCCTTTACTACAGACCGGCCTTTACTACAGACCATCCTTTACCACAGACCAGCGTTTACTACTATTGGAGACCACCGTTTAAACGACATCTCTTCAAACCTGTCGTTTATTGGAAATGGGAGTCAATAAGAGACGGGCTATTATTAGAAGATATACTGTATTTCTTCTACTGCACGGATACTTTCCTGCTCACTTCTTCTGGCGCTTACCTCCATCTTGCACATTTCAAAGCTGATACTCTTCCCTTCCCTGAGTATGTTATCTGACCCACCATCTACGTCAAATTATTACTCGTTTGTAAACGATGCCATGTTTACATTAGGACAGAATTTGCACATGGCTTTAGCGTCTATTAAAAATAACAGTTCAATATTTGGTTTTCTGACTGATTTTTCAGAATATTAATGACTTTTTCATCTCAAACTCATACTTTCAGGCTGAATAAACATGCTGATGGGAACAATTTCACATATGTGCATGTAGTGCTTATTGAACCCCATACAATATTTGTCTCTAACAAAGTTTTGAGAAACCGATGAATGGGTGAGGATAAAAGAGAAAAATGTGTCAGGTTTGTAATAGGAGTCGACTCTAACCGGCTGTAACTACTTGAAGCCCACTGTAATCAGAGAAAGTTAATGGAACCTACACCTGCTCTACTTCTTTTCTTTCCCTCTGCCTGTGCATCAACTCCTGCAATATTTACAGCCTTTATACCCAAACTCAAATGAGTGGGTGTAACCTTAGCCAACCCTTATTGAAGAGCACATGGGCAACAAATATCAGTTTACACACCTCCACAACTCTCCTGCAAAACAGGCCTCATAAGCCACATCCAGTAATGGTTCTGTCCATCGTAAATTAAAGGTGTTCACAGTTGCCTGGAAGATTTTGTAATATTCATACTTTTAAACAATATGAATGTTTTACATTTTGAGTTATCTATTTTCTACATTTGTCTTCCAATTGTGCTTGTTTCAATGTTCTCACTCTAAACACTAGTGTGTTCAGAAGCAAAGTCCATTCCACAGTTACATAAACATAATATAATATAAACTACCATATGTAGTAAAGACTTCCGGTCTGTAGTAAACACCAGTCTGTAGTAAACGCCGTACTGTATTAAACTTCCTGTCTGTACTAAACGTTGGTCTGTATTAAAAGCCAGTCTGTAGTAAACGCCAATTTGTAGTAAGCACCAGTCTGTAGTAAATTTCGGATCTGTAGTTAAGGCCGGTCTGTAGTAAACGCCGGTCTGCCGTAAACATTGGTCTGTAGTGACTGCACTAACCACTGCACCACCCTTCAATAACGCAATTTTTCAGAAAACGTAAATGAAAACATTAAATCACGACACTTACAGACAAGTTATTCTGCATAGCCGGTTCAAAAGCAATGACTACAATATCTCACAGAAGTGAGTACACCCCTCACATTAAATATTCACATGTAAATATTGTATTATATCTTTTCATGGGACAACACTATAGATATTGACACTTTGATACAATGAAATGTAGTCAGTGTACAGCTTGTACTGTATAACAGTGTAAATGTGCTGCCCCCTCAAAATAACTCAACACAGCCATTCATGTCTAAACCACTGACAACAAAAGTTACGTGAAAATGTCCAAATTGTGCCCAATTAACCATTTTCCTTCCTTGTTGTAATGTGACTTGTTAGTGTTACAAGGTCTCAAGTGTGGTGTTTTCGCTCTCACACTCTCTCATACTGCTCACTGGAAGTTCAACATGGCACCTCAATGCAAAGAACTCGCTGAGGATCTGAAAAAATGAATTGTTGCTCTACAAAAAGAGTCTATAAGAAGATTGCCACCACCCGCTGCAGCACGGTGGCCAAGACCATGTGGTTTAACAGGACAGGTTCCATTCAGAACAGGCCTCACTATGGTCGACCAAAGACCTTGAGCGCAGGTGCTCAGCGTCATATCCAGAGGTTGTGTTTTGAAAATAGACGTATAAGCTGCCAGCATTGCTGCAGAGGTTGTAGGCTTTGGTGTTAGTCTGTCAGTGCTCAGACCATACACCGCACACTGCATCAAGTTGGTCTGCATGGCTGTCGCCCCAAAACGAAGCCTCTTCTAAAGATGATACAGAAGAAAACAAACAGTTTGCTGACTAAGTACATGGATTATTGGATCCATGTCTTGTGGTCTGATGCAACCAAGATAAACATATTTAGTTCAGATGGTTTCAAGCATGTGTGGCAGCCACCAAGTGAGGAGTAAAAAGACAAGCCTAGTCAAACATGGTGGTGGGAGTGTCATGATTTGGACTGAACTGCCCAAGAATGTCTCCAGACCTAAACCCTATTAAGGATCTGTGGGGCATCCTCAAACAAAAGAAATTTACACTGTTTTACAAGGCGTTTTATATCTTCAGTGTTGGTCCATGAAATTTTTCTGTTGGAAGTGGCTCTCTTGATCAGTAAGGATCCTACTGCATTAGATAACTCATCAAACGTCTAGTGAGTCATTCAAAAGTTTTACATCCAAAACTGGTATTTGTAAGAAAGGCAGAATTTGTGGCATTTATGTAGAAATCCTAAGCTAAAGGCTAATCTTTAGCATAATCTTCAACCCACTTTTTGTGAAAAGAAATAAGAATTATGCTTAATATAGATTGACATTTACATTTCAATATTCACAGCATATTGTCATAAGCAGAAAAAGACGAGCGCTGTTCTTTTTACATTTTATATACAGTGGATGTTGTGGCCATTTTGGAGGCCGTTATCTTCTAAAATAATCCAGGATCAGAAGAGAAAAAGACCTTGTATCAATGCGGAAGAAGTATTTAGACTTTAATGAAATAAGATCAGCCCAAACCCAGTGCAGAAATGTATTTACAGCAGATTTAAAGGGGAGCCGGAAAGATAATTCTGTACAAATGAATAAGAGAAACTCCTGCCATTAAGCTACTGTTGTTCCTCTTTAAAAGAGTAAAAAAGATGGATTCCCATTATAGGCAGGGAAGAAGAAGAAGAAATGCATCCGCAGGTAAGGGGAGTAAAATATACATGTTTTCCATTTGCAGCTGTCACCACAATAAACAGTGCAATTTACATTTGTCAATAAATTATGAAATGCAGAGAAATGCTGCTCAAGCTGCAGAGAAAATAATATTTATAATAGGAGAACGGTGAAGTAGAAGATATCTGAAACATGTACATATCAATAAACATATATTACACAGCAGTAATTAAAGAATACTTTTGATTATTTTCTGAAAAGTGGTCATACATTAGGGATCATAGGGCAATAAAAAACCACAGTTTGAAGTTCACTCGGTTGCACTACTGTAGGGAAGTGAACTGACGGTGTGGGAAGTGTTGGAGGTCTGACTGACTGCAGAGTTACAGGTCAGCAGTGGACGGCTGCATTTGATCTCTCGTTCCCTTTGTCCGATCTGATTTCAGGCAGTGTGAGTGTGAGTGACGCTTCCCCTAAGGGATCCTGACAACAAAGACAAGGCTGTTCATTTGCTCACCTGAGTCATATCTTCAAACTTCTTTGTGTGTGTGTGTGTTTGTGTGTGTCTGGGAGATTGTGTGTGTGTGTGTTGGTTTGTTTGTTTGTGTGCGTGTGTGTGTACATGTGTTTTTTGTGTGCGTGTTTGTATTTGTGTGTGTGTGTATATGTGTGTACAGTATGTGTGCTTGTGAGTGTATGTGTGTTTTTGTGTGTTTGTGTATGAGTTTGTTTGTATGTTTTTGTGTGTGTGTGTTTGTATTTGTGGGTGTATGTATGCTTTTGTGTGTGTGTGTGTGTGTGTTTGTATTTTTGTGTGTGTGTGTATGTGTGCGTGTACAGTATGTGTGTTTGTGAGTGTATGTGTGTTTTTGTGTGTGTGTGTGTGTGTGTATGTATATATGTGTGTGTTTGTATTTGTGTGTGTGTGTATGTGTGCGTGTACAGTATGTGTTTGTGAGTGTATGTGTGTTTTTGTGTGTGTGTGTATGTATATGTGTGTGTGTGTGTGTGTGTGTGTGTGTGTGTGTGTGTGTGTGTGTGTGTGTGT
>JBBIGC010057132.1:0-11175 GCA_037576955.1 Lepidarchus adonis | reverse complement strand
GGTATATAGTCATCACTTACTGCCTGGGTGTATGGTATACAGTCATCACTTACTGCCTGGGTGTATGGTACATAGTCATCACTTACTGCCTGGGTGTGTGGTATATAGGCTCTACAGTCGAGGACAGAAAGGCAGTGCAGAGGTTTATTAAAACTGCCCAAAAAATCAGGAGAACTAAGGCCATTACAGAAGACTTCTCACATCCTGCACACTACCTGTTTGACCTGCTGCCCTCTGGAAGGCGCTATAGGTCAATCAGGACTCACACCACCAAACTGACAAATAGCTTCTTCCCCTGGGCCATCAGCACCTCAAATACCCCATAACACAACACATAATAAACATACTAAAGACTAAATCATGTGAAAAATATGTATACATCACCACATCTGTACATATGACCCCCACATCTGTACATATGACCACCACATCTTGTGTTATATGTTTATCTTTTTAAATGTTTAAGCTTCCTAAAATTTTATTTCATTGTTTGTCTCCTTTCTCTGTTTAAATGCACCACTGCTTTGGGTGGAGCACCCAATATTTAGTTGTATTTCTGTACAATGACAATAAAAGCGTATTCTATTCTATTCTATTCTCATACTCAGCAGTCATTCAATGTGCTTTACAGAGAGAAAAAGAGCATAAAGAAAAGTGGGATTCAAATAAAGTTACAAAAAATAATATTAACACAATCCTTAAAAGCTAGAGAAGGTAAGTACAGAAAAAACATGAAGGAAAATAAGTAGGGATGCAGCGAAAAAAAAAACTGAAAAACAAAACGAATTGGCTACACCAAGAGTCGCCATCCCTTACCTCAAAAAAGCCACATTGCCCCCTCTTCAACTAAAAATACATAGTCTGGAGCCGCAAAACATAATACAGTGCATAAACTTCTAAAAGTTTAAATCTCTTTTTTATTTTACCTGTTACAAAAACTGAATATGACAAACACCAGTGTGCATGTGTAGGCCGACTTTGAAATAAATTACACACTGAACTATGCACGCCTCTTTGAGTCCTTCCCGTTTTTGTGTAAAATTAAAATAAAACGTAGCCCACTTTAATATAAAAAACATAGTTGAAACTCTCAAAAAAGTTAACATAAATTTAGGCTACTGGTGACGTTTGTTGCCATTTTAATGGTGCTGTTCTCATTGCAGAGAAAGATATTTCTTAAAGATAATTTCCTGAATAAATGCTCTGATGTTTTTATAATTCTTTTCTGTATTCTCTGTTTGTGAATGGTTTCAACCTGCTTATGATATTATTAGCCACAAAACTAGTAGGTCGAGTTGTTGTTGAGTTGTTCTCTAAAGTATGTTTGCTCTGCTCAACTTTCTGTAGTAGTTCGGGAATTGCTCTCTTTCATCATCTTTAGTTCGGTACTTTCAGAAATTCTAACCCTAACCCAAGTGCTTGATTTGAAAATGTCTCCCAACGCTACATTTTTGTTAATTTTTTTGTCACATATCAAATATCCACACAGAATTAAACTAATTTCTTCAGAAATTTTTCTTCAGGGATGTCTCCATAGTTCGCTTACTGCGGGAGTCGCACACTCAAAAAAAGCGAGGGCTATATACATAGATGTGGTGCATATTTTAATTGACAAATTCTAAAGACTTTTTTTAATTTAATGTTAAATTATCACCTGGAGCACCAAGATAACTGTATAACAAAATAAATAAATGAAAATTTTGTTATGGCCAAACAGAGTTACAACAAGAAGGCTGAATACAATTTTTTTGAACCATTACTATTATGGCTGCACTTACCTCACTGAAGTCAAGGCATTGAAATCAATTTCAAAACTATGAAAATATTTATTTGACTGAATCAAGTCAAGTCGAAAATTGTTGGAATCCTTGAACGGTCACAGTGTTTCTGCATGCTGGAGCGAATCTGACCGTCCACACTGGCTTTCAGGAGCCACGTTTGGTCGGCTGCACGATTGGATTGCGCAAAAACAAAGTTGAATGTCGTGTTTCTTTGACGTGAATGTTTGCCTGTGTTGAGTTTACATGTCGTTAATCTACCGTTCTGCAGGACTGAATATATCCCATGGTTCTTTACACCTTGTGCATTCAGAGGGTGAACTCAGTAGGGATTTTCTCTGCCCACATCACTGCATCAAGAGGATTTTTAACATAAAGACATCAGGGTTTCTAATAAAGTTCTATACTATTCTATACTCTAAATCATTCTATACTATGATTATAAAATTATTGGCACTGAACCTTGTAGTCCTTATGTTAAAAATCCTCTGCATACCATGACGTTTTATATATATAAACCTTAGACTTCCTCATTACTGCCCCCACAGGGAGAAAAACAGCATTACAGTCAGGGCTGCAGGTTGGTGTTCAACAGAGGCGAAATGAACACAAATGTATTATTATACTGAAGCCAAACAAGTGCCGATACAAAATGCTGAGGTCGCTCAGAGCACGTTCATTTATCCTATTTCCTCTTCTGTGCTGCATTCGTCTCATAATCACCATGGTGATCAAGATGTTTTTATTTTATATGATAAATTAATGCAGACTTTGAGAAAGTCTTTGCAGATGAACCCCCCCCCCCCTGTAATTTCATCATTACATGCTTTGCAAAATGCTATCCGCGGTTTGTGCTTGCATCATCACAACATCCTGTTTCAGTCGTGTTTATAAGTCTTTGGCCATATAAAAATATTTTTAGTGCATCTCTAAAAGCAAGGCAGGGCAAGTTAATTTATATAGCACATTATCTTACACAGAGATCATTCAATGTGCTTTACAGACGTAAAACAGCATTTAGCTTAATAAATAGCATAACATAAAAGGCAACATTAAAGTGCACAATAAAAGAGGATAAAACATAAAAGACAGAGAAGAAAGAAGAAGAAAATAGAAATAGAGCCTCTGTTTACTAAAGGCTGTGGAAAAAAGTTTTTATTTTCTGGACCCAATTAACTCAATTTTGTATCTGATTAGAAGCAAGTGTGGACTCTTGGTTTTAGTAAGAATTCTAGCAGCAATGTTTTGGATAAGCTGTAGCTGTCTGATGGTCTTTTTGGGGAGGCTAAAAACAAGTCATATTATTTTTTTTTTAAGTTACATAAATAAAGCATGTAAAATAAATGATTTTTTATAATTGTGTCAGCAGCGTCAGGCCCACATTCATATTCCATATGTTTTTTGTTGTTGTTGTTGTTTTTACATCCAATCAGGTTTGTTCTCAGGGTTGCTGTTAAAACAGCCCATTTTTGTTCCATTTATGCTTTTTCCCTAAACAAGTCTATCTTTTGCGGGATGTTAATTTCTTTAACAATTCTTATATTTCTCATATTCTCACCCTTACATCAGTCGAAGGGTAGAGGCTAGTCTCACTTACAGAGAGGTGTAGTACAGTCCCCCTGTTTGAGCAGGAACCAATGGGCCACCCCAAACCCACATGCAATCCCTGTAGTACAAACTGCATGTTACAAATTAGATTAGGTTGGTAGATTGTAAACCAGTAACAGTCGGGGCAGATCTGATCTCCATGGTGGGCTGGTTCCAGCAGGGGGCAGCATAATCACTAAATGCCAAGTCAAAAATCCAACCTTAGTTTAAACAAAAACCCAACAAAACAATACCTCATGTCACAGTTATCAGCCTCCTTGCAATCATCACTCGTCCCTCTGCCAATATATGAGCAATGAGTTTTGTGTAATGTCTTATGACAGTTGGCAATCTGTGACCAGAATCTCTACAAATCCTCCTGGGTCCTAAACCCGGCCATTGGTCTCAAGCACAGGTTTCTAATAGGGAGTAGATGAGTAACTGGGAAGGTCATGTCAAAGGCTTGTTACTGAGGTCATTAAACCATTTTTGTGTGAATCTGGATGTATATGTTGATCTGGTCATTTCTTGGCTAGAAAACTCCCTTTTGGCTTTCTGACAAATGCAGGCACTTATTTAAAACCTCTTGGTACCTCACTGATGCCATATAATGCTACTCGTACAAAGTGCAGTTCCAATAGGGTTGTCACAATCTCCTGGTTTTGTTCCTTGTTTAGTTTTTCTGATCAATGTTATGTTTTTCTGTTAGTCTAGTCTTTGTCTATGTTAACCTTGTTCTGGTCTTTCCCAGCCAGATGCCCTTTCTAAGCCCTGCCCCTAAACTATCCTGTCCAGGGGTCTCATTTATAACCATTGCATACACACAAAAAAGGGCCTAAAGTTTAGTACACCTCTTTCGAAGAAAATGTTGTGACCTATAGAAACAAACTGGACAACAGAATGCACGTACATGTACGCAAAATCTGACCCGTGCATGCAAACATTTTGAAGCAAAAATTGCAACATATACCGTACGTTTAATTTAACTTATTTAGTCACATATTTGTAAAAGTGAATAAATATATCAGTAAAATATATAATCAGACTCAAATCTGAACTTAATCTCCACTATTCATCTATGTGCTGGAGCGATGTGCTGAACTGGGTCCAATGCTAGAGAGACCAGCCCAACAGAACCATGCAGTCCCGGTACTAATAAAGGTACTAACAACCCTGGGTTCCTCATAACTGGCTGTTACCAGCAGGAATTAGCTGAATGGTATATGTTATAATTAACAATAAAATTGTTTATATATTCTAAAGTTTATTAAGGAAATACAAGAAGAATCTAATTTTATTTAATTGTATTGTTTCATTGTACATCAAAAGGCAGTTTGCAGCAAAGTCCACTTTCCCAAATGTAACTCACATTGTAATAAAGGCTCCATATGAAAACTAATTTATTTACATAAATAGAAAGCATGTGCATTCTATAAAAGTTATTTGTGACACTGACATAGTCCTGACAAACAGCATAATGGCTTCTTGGTAAGGTAAAAAAAACAAAAAAAAATGTAATTTCTAATTGTTCGTTGTGTAAATATATATATATATATATATTGAATCGTTTCTCTTGTAAAATGCAATGCCATTTTACAATGAATTTTCACGCACTGGATCCACGTCCCCTTTTTCAACCCCCAAGCCGCAAAGGAAAATCCTAATGTGTGTGAATATGCATTAACCAAATCCACATGCGAACAATAAATATAATTTATAAAGTGTATTTTGCTTGCAGTTGTGCGTGTGCACATTTTTATAAATCTGCCATTTTCTTTGCATATGTCATTTTAGTCTTTTGCGCACACAGTTGTAGTATAAGTCCGACGAAAGTTTTATAAATGAGACCCCAGGTGTATTTCCTTCATGTCTCCTCCACTGTCCAGGTGTTTCCTGTTGGTGCAATCGGGGAAAAAAATGTATCACGATATTTGGGATAATTTTCCCGATACGCGATATGTCACAATATGTGTTTTCCACGATCTGTTAAGAAAATAAGCTGCATATATATATTTATATCAAAATATGAGTATGAATGACTTTTGACATTTATTCGATAAAATTATAGTTTTATTCCATAGTCTACTAATTCTACCCTAGTTAGACCTTACCTTTGTATTTTATCTTGTAGTATTTTTACCTTAGAGTATTTTTATCATACTCTGTATGTTATTTTATGTCTGTATTGTCTCCATGTGCAGTCGCTGCATAAGCAATTTCCTCAATTTCCTCAAGTTATTCTGATTCTGATTCAGTGTCTTTCACATTACAATAAAATAAGCTGCAAGTTCGACAGTGCTTTTTAAGTACTGCCAATGTTGGGATTTGCTCAGAAAATCATATTGCGTCCACAATTTATCATGATCATGTTAAATATAATCATATTGTCCAATTCTATTTTGACCAAGTTTATCATCAGTTAGATTGAGCCAATAAACCTCGTTAAAACTGCAAGCCCTTGTGCTTACTTCTGCCAGCCTAAACCCTTACAATGGTAGAACATGCTGTACAGTGTTTAATTGCCATGCTATTTAAATTAGTTGCTGCCTACATCTCTTACAAACTGTCAAATAAGCTATGAACTTTCTCCAAATTTGGCTGTTTCCTTCCTTCCAAACTCCTCAGAGGAACCATTACAAGAACTCCAATCTGCTGGAGTTAACAGCCCTCATCAACCCTGCAATTAGCCCTTCTCCTGGGCTTTGCCGGAGCAACCAGAGGCCAACTCCCAAACTACAGTTTGTAGTTTAGTTATAGTGATCTACATGGGGAAAATGTATGTATTGACATCTTGCGTGACGGACGGAGGACATTAGTCATTCAGGACGTGTCAAGTCATTGCAAAATTATTTTCTCATTATTTTCAGTAAAGTGTGACTTAAGACATAAATCCTACTGGAAATCAATTAAAGCCTTGAGTGATTTTCATAATCAGGGGGGAAATTGAGTCAAAACAACATCAAAAGGCCAGAAACGAGGGCATGACACGTATCCTGAAGCAGATGTTGGCTACATTGTCTTATCTCTTCCATCAGGGAACCCAAACACATTCCTGCATGATGGCTTAGCTGAACTATTTCTGGTGTGCTTTACTCTGGTGACTTCCAAGATAGAAAACGCTTTGTTACCAAGAATTGCAGTAACGAAGCAGTTAGAGCGAGAGCACAAGTGAAGCTAAAAAGAGAAATCGGCTTTTTGAAAGCAGCCGACCTTATCAGTGACACAGAGTAATGAATGTACTGTAATACAGAATCTACAGTTCAGCTCTATAGTTCAGTGATGATTTTTACCCAAGTTTACGTTTTATACACACTGACTATAGAAGCTGAAGCCTGGGTTTAATTAGTGTAACATTTGGACGTGAGTCTGAAAGCACGGGAAAAGAAAAATGTATGCTAATGAACTAGTTTTCTTCTCATAGTTTTCCTTTAATTAATTGTCAAAGCACAGTCTTGGGTTCTCTTATTTTCCAGTGCAGGGTTCACCCAGGACAGGAGGCCAACCCATCACAGGTCAACACAGAGACAGAGAACCATTTACAGCTGGGAAATATGATGATATTTACCATTATCGTGATAAATTGTGGCCACAATGTGATTTTCTGAGCAGATTGTGATATCATCAGTACTTAAAAAACACTGTCGAACTTCCTGTTTTATTTCAGAAAGCATCATTAGTCTTGCTTACGTGAACTTATTGTACTGTGGAGTGAGAAACAATTAATAAAATTATTTCAACTTTTTCTTTGATATAAAAATATACATACGGCTCATTTTCATCTTAACACCATTAAAAATGAGCATCATGACATATATGCTGGAGCCCATCCCAATGCTCATAGCCCAAAACACCATGAACAGGTCACCAGTCCATCATAAGGCCGGTGCAGTCATATCTAGTGGTAATATTGCTAGTCCATTCCATCTGACATGAACTTGGGATGTGAAAGGAAACTGAAGTAGATCCCGATGGAAACCCATGCAGATGCAAGAAGAACATGAAAACTGTGTCCAGTAATCAAAGCCAGGACCTTCTCACAGTTCCATTGAACAAATTTGAAAAGGATTCGCCTGAAGCCGACTACACAACTTGCTAAAAGTGTAAAACTGAAGTGTGGACTGAGGGACACTTTTAGGATGAAAGGTGAAGTATCATGGCGAGAGTTCTGTTGTATTATAGGTTTTAGTATGTCATGCTGTAGTAAGCCTTAACAACCATCAATATTTCACGACTTAAGAGCACTTTTCATGCTCATTCACTCAGCACCTCAAGCTTAAATCTACTAGAAAACAGACCTGGCCATCCAGGCCTGTATCATCATAGGAAAAGAGAAACATGGAAACACTACTGGGCATGATTAATACAGTCGTGGCCAAAAGTTTTGACACAGATATTGGTTTCCACAAAGTTTGCTGCTTCAGTTTTTATGATGGCAATTTGTGTATAATCCAGAATGTTAAGAATGTTAAGAAGAGTGATCAGATCAAATCCTTCTCTGCCATGAAAATAAACATAATCCTAAAAAAAACATTTTCACTGCATTTCAGCCCTGCCACAAAAAGACCTACTGAGGTCATTTCAGGTTTTCAGGTCTTCTGGTGAGAGTGCTGATGAGCATAAGGCTGGAGATCATTCTGTCTTGCTGATTGAGTTAGAATAGCAGACTGGATGCTTTAAAAGGAGGGTGCTGCTTGAAATCATTGTTCTTCCTCTGTTAACCATGGTTACCTGCAAGTGAAGTGAAAGTGGGAGCAGTGAAGTGGGGGTGACACCTTGCTCAAGGGTTACCTCAGTGGTGCCTGCGTTGGGACTTTGGTAACCTTCAAAATCCTAATCACTAGGCCACAATAAAGTCCAGCAAGCACCAGGACCATCTCCTAAAGTTGATTCAGGTGCCACCAGCGTGGTTTGCTAAGGAGCGGCAGCAGGCAGGTGTGAGGGCATCTGCACACACAGTGAATATATGACTTTTGACAAATGGCCTGGTGTGAAGAAGGGCAGCAAAGAAGCCACTTATCTCCAAGAAAACCCTCAGGGACAGGCTGATATTCTGAAGAAAGTACAGGCATTGAAGCTGAGGACTGGGGTAAAGTCATTTTCTCAGATGAAGCTCCCTGTTTGGGGCATCTGGAAAAATGATTGTCCAGAGAAGAAAATGTGAGCACCACCATCAGTCTCATATGTCAACAGTAAAGCACCTGCTTCTCACCTAAGGGAGTGAACTCATTCACAGTTCTGCATAAGAACACAGCCATGAATAAAGAATGGAACCAAAACATCCTCTGACAGCAACTTCTTCCAACCATCCAAGATCAGTTTGGTGAAGAACGATGGTGATGGAAAACCTGCCATTAGGACAACTGGAGAACTAAGTGGCTCAGGGAACAAAACATTGAAATTTTGTGTCCATTGCCAAGAAACTCCCCAGACCATAATCCAATTAAGAACTTGTGGTCAATCGTCAAGAGGCGAGTGGACAAAAAAACCCCACAAATTCTGACAACTCCAAGCAATGATTATGAAAGAATTAGTTGCCATCAATCAGGATTTGGTCCAGAAGTTGATTAACAGCATTACAGGGCAAATTGCAGAGGTTGTGAAAAAGAAGAGCCAACACTGCAAATATTGACTCTTTACATAAACTTGATGTAATTGTCAATAAAAGCCTTTGAAATTTTGAAATGCTTGTAATTATACTTCAGTACACCACAAACACTGACAAAAAGGTCTAAAAACACTGATGCAGCAAACTTTGTGAAACTTTTTGCCCATGACTGTAATGCTGGCAATATGACATCATTTGCAGAGAGTGGGCACATTTTGTTTCACTAAACAGACGGCGCAAATAAAGCCATAAAATAGTGTCATTTTGAGTTTGAATGTTAAATACTAAACATAAATTTTCTAGTGTTGCACCCAAAATAATAAAGGTTCAGCTGTTTAGAAAACTTGTGGTGTTTTTAGACATTATTCAAAATGTACCATGACACATATCGCATCGTTGCCCCTGTATCAGGACTGTATCGTGAGGTTGTTGGCAACACCCAGCAAACAACCTCGGATTTCTCTCGGAGAGAGAAATTGTCTTTTATCCAGCAATTCAGAATATGGCGGATAGACGGATCCTCAATAAAAAGCAGCTCTGTAAGGTACAGGTAAGTGTAGCGTCAGTTTTGGGCAATTGTAACTGCACTGTTGTCCATGAATATTTTCACATGAATAATATTCATGTTGTTCATTTAAACTTATTCGTTTTGAGTAGCAAAGTTGTGCAGTTATTAGTGATGTTGCCTCACAGCAAGAAGGTCCTGGTTTGATCTCTGGGATTCCACTGGGTTCTCTGGTTTCCTCCCACAGTCCAAAGGCTTGTGCTTTAGATTGACTGGCTGCTCTACATTACCCATAGGTGTGAATGATTGTGTTTCCCTGTGTCCAGGGTGGGTATAAAAAATATTTTTTTCAAAATAATAAAATTGCCTATAATATATTAAATCCCTCACCAAAGTAACTGAATTACACTTCAACATTACTTCCGACTGCAAATATTCCATTGTGGACAATGTCATTTCTTATTTCTTAACAATGGTGGTGAATGGAACCAGGTGTCAATGTCTAAATTTCATATGCTAAACAAACATTAGTGAGTTTTATGTGTAATGTTGTTGATTTATGCCAAATTCATTTGAAAAAATATGCTTTCTTTTTTAGACTATTTGGCCTTTCCACAACCTACATGTCTGGACCAACTATGACTGGATTTAAAAAGGCTGAAACCTTCTCAAATACAACATTAAGCATTGTCTCAGGCGTCAGCCAGTGCATTCCATTTTCTGTAGAATGGAGCATTTCACACCAAACCCCTCAGAATGACCCTCCGAAGCCGTTTTTATGGCCATGCACCACAACAATGCTGCGGCAACAGAATTGTGATGCTGTATAGGAACACAGCGCATAGGAAAACATTCAGCGTAATCTTAAAAGCCACTTCTGAACTACAGCAGCTCTCACACTAAAGCCTTATTGAGGTTATGCAGAGATGAAAGTGCAGTCGGCCTGCTGGTATGTGGCAGTGTGCAGGTCAGAGATTTAAGATGTTTAGTGTTTACAGCCATTTGTCTACAGCTTGAATACTAATTGAGACTCTGCAGATGCAGCAGCCCGGTCCCAAAGGGAGAGCACAGCACTAAAGAGCAGGTTGCATTAACAGAGGAATCATAGCCAGATACAAAAACACAAATATCCCCCTTATTTTACCAAATCGTTGACATGTTTACAAGAAAGAGAGCAAATATGCATTGCTATATAAGATTCAATTATTGATGCACAATATTGATGGGATTGCTTTATGAAAATGAATGAATGTGATGTTGCATTATTGACACGTCTGCCTAATTAATATGGCGGCTTTACCGACAATCACATTATTCACAATTCAATCATTATCGCAATACTGATTGCATTAGTAAAATTGCATTATTGACTTAACTGCATTAATGCAGCTGCATCGACTGCAAGTGGCTTCCACATTTACAAATAGATAGAGCACAGATCAGAATCAGAATCAGAAAAACATTATTGATCCAGGAGGAAATTACTGCTACGACTGCACATGGAAACATACAGACGTACAGACAGTCACAATATAAAAGTATGATAAATGTAGTATGGAATAGAATAAGGTAAAAATAAAAGTATGATAAAAAATAATATAGAAAATACAAATACTTAGTAAAATATTAAAGTCTAAACATAAAATAAAATGATAAAAAAATTATATAGAATATACAAATACATAATACAATTTTATATA
>JBBIGC010057111.1:0-11176 GCA_037576955.1 Lepidarchus adonis | reverse complement strand
TGTGTGTGTGTGTGTGTTTGTTTGTGTGTGTGTGTGTGTGTGTGTGTGTGTGTGTGTGTGTGTGTGTGTGTGTGTGTATGAGAAGCTGTGTGCACTAGCGTTTATATGTACTAGCAAGAAGTTTTTGGATGTTAAAATCACCAATTCAACACATACAATGAAGTCCTGCACCATTTTTGTGCTTGTAGTTACAGTGGGGCAAAAGTATTTGGCAGCCATCCATACTGCAAGCTGCCCCACTTAAAAAGATGTGAGAGGTCTGTAATGTTCATCATAGGTAAATGTTTAAATTTTAAACCACTCGACCATCTACAATCCCGGGTGAACACATCAGATTGGGGGGCGACAGGATCCATACATCCAAGTTAAGACTTAAATCCTTTTGATATGCTTTAGTGTGACTTTAAACAGGCCATTTACAGTTGTGCTCATAAGTTTTCATACCATGTCAGAATTTATGATTTCTTAACCATTTTTCAGAGAATATGAATGATAATACAAAAACTCACTCATGGTTAGGGGTTTGCTGAAGCCTATTATTATCAATCAAATGTATGAACTCTTTTAAAATCAGAATCACAACACAAACTTACTTATTCTTCCCGCTGTATATAACTCATCTGATCTGGACATGCCTTGGAATCACCCATTAGGAGAGCACTACTGGAATTCCCTGCTTAGCTTGCTACCACTGCAATCCAACTTTACTGCTGATCTCAGATCAACTTTTAACTTTGTTGATATTTTTTACTTGTTTATCCCTCTCCTATATTTTTCAATTTCAATTAAATTCATTTTAGTTTTATTTGTATAGTACATTTTACAGCAGATGTTGTCACAAAGCAGCTTTACAAGGTCCAGGTCTGAGGCTCTAATGAGCCAAGGTGACGGAGGCAAGGAAAAACTCCCTGAACTGAGGAAGAAACCATGGGAGGAACCAAAGCTCAGTAGGGGAAACCCAGATGGTGAAAAAGTAAGCAGTGAAAAGATGATTGATTATTATTGTTAATAAGTTTCATGGCTAGAATGTAGGCTAAAGATGAACATGTGGTGATGGTCAGTGGTGGCCTAACCAGAACAAGATGGATGGGTGGGAGGAAGTGAGAAAGCTCCACTGGTTGAAGGATCAGTTTGGAGGGCACAAAATTGAGCGGGCAGATCCTAGTGTAGTGGATGATCTAGTCCTCTGTTATGGAAGGAAGGAAGAACATAAGTCCCTAGTGTGCATTATTCTTTTTTTCATTGTTTTTTTTTCTTTTTTGAAACCGAATAACTTGCAATTCTGTTATATATTTTCTTTAACAGGTTCTTTAACAGGTTTGGCTTAGAAGCTATTCCTTCCATCATCCACCAGAGCTCATCACACCTCCTTCACACCTCTCTACAACCCCCATGGCTCCAGGGACATTAGCTGCACCCTGTCTGCCCCCGTTGTCCCCCAATGTCTCTACTGCCCCTTCCACCCATGCTGGTCATCAGGAGTCACCCACCTACACCCCACACTGCAGCCTGCCCATTACAACTGACCAGGTGTGGAGTCAGTTGATGAAAATGAAAACCAGGAAGCCCACAGGTCCAGGTTGAATCTGCTCTGAATGGACTGTGGCTCCAGAAGGCTCCAGAAGCTCTGTACAGGTCAACTCTGTGAGGTTATAACATGCATCTTTAACCTCCCCATTCTGTGGAAGACGTCCTGCGTGGTGCCAGTCCGAAAGACAACATACCCCAAAGAGCCAAACCACTTCAGAATCGTTGCCCTCACTTCACACCGACGATGACGATGGACGATGGACAGAATCATATTTTACCAACTTCAACCACTATTCAGGAGAGATTTAGTCCTGCTGCCTACCAGCCGAACATCGGGGTGGACGACGCTGTCACCTACCTGCTGCATCAGGCATTTTCTCATCTGGAGAGAACCAAGTGCACTGTAAGAGTAATGTTTTTACTTCTCCAGTGCCTTCAACTCAATCCAGCCCTCAGTGCTGAGGGGGAAGCTGGAGGGAGTAAGAGTGGACCATCAGTTGTTCTTGTGGGTTATATACTACCTCACCAGTTGACCCCAGTATGTGAGGCTCTGGGACCTCAGAGGTGGTGTGTCCAAAGTGGTTGTCTGTAGCAAGAAGCAAGAAGTCACCCCCTATTACATCAGTGAACATCCATGGTCTGTGCACTGAAATGGTGGAGGAGTACAAATACCTTGGTGTTCATCTCAACAACAAACTGGACTGGTCCACAAACACAAATGTGAGGTCTAAGTCGTCTTCGTCTGCTAAAAAAATAGCTAAGGTTACCCTTTGGGGTTAACAGGACTCTGTTAAGGACCTTCTATGACACTGTGGTAGTACCTGCCATCCTTTATGCTGTGGTCTGCTGGTGTGGTGGAATGCAGAGAAGGATAGGGGAAAAGTAAACAAGCTGGTCAAGAGGGCCAGTTCTGTCGCTAAAGTCCATTGAGCAAGCTGGGGAGGAGAGGATCTTGACTAAACTGGCATCCATCATGGACAACACCTCCCACCCCCTACATGCACGATCGCTGAGCAGCTCAATCAGCAGTCGAGTTTTACACCCACAGTGTAGGAAGCAGCTTTACCGCAGGTCATTCTTAACAGCAGCTGTCAGACTTTACAATGCGGTTTGTCATTGGTTAAATTCTTTATTTATCATCATTATCTGACTGACATATAATCTATTTTTTATGCTGTTACTGTTATTCATTTACAGCCTACTATGCACTGTATATCTCATCTGGGTCAGATACACCTCCTCATATTTGTGTACATATCTCCAGTAAATATTTTTTGTGGTTGTTGATGTTTACATGTTTATATGGTTACTATTTTCTGTATACAGATTACTGTTGTTGTTATTTCTTCTGCTGTATTCTTTTTGTCTTTTAAGAGCCCTGTAACACTTACATTTCTCACTCATGGGATAATAAAAGTTTTATTCTATTCTATTTCCATCCATCTTGGTCTGGTTTGCCCTCAACTGACCATCACACCATCTGCCTACACCTCAATCAATGAAACTCATTAACAATTAAAACAACTCATCATCTGACTGTTCACAAATTACTATCTGGTGTCGACCAGAGGAGGATGGTTTCCCCTACTGAACTTTGGTTCCTCCCGAGGTTTCTTCCTCAGTTCAGGGAGTTTTTCTTGCCTCCGTCGCCTTGGCTGATTAGAAGCTTGGACCCAGACCTTGTAAAGTTGCTTTGTGACAACATCTCTTATAAAAAGTGCTATAGAAATAATATGGAATTAAATTATTTATTCACAATTAGACATATTCCCCCCACCAATGAACCTTTTACTCATAACACCTCATAATTCTCATACTATTTGGTAGGTATCGTAAATCTCATCCATGTCTACACCATTAGTAATTATTTATTTCCTGCAAACACATACACTCTTAGTAGAACATGTTATTTTCTTCGCACTATTTAAAGTTACTTGTAGTTTTCTTGCTCGTACACAAACATGCAGTAAAATAAAAACAAGCTAGCTAATCAAACTACCTCACAATCGTTGTGTTATGCTAAGTTCATAATAAGAGCAAGCTTGCTAAACACGCTATCTGACATTCTTTGTGTTGTGTTTAGTTCATGCACATACTGTACTGTATAACTGTATAACCTCTGTTGCCTTTGTAAAGCTTCTTTGTGACAACCTCAGTTGTAAAAAGCTCTATACAAATTAATACTTCACAGATGGGAACAGGTTCTTGCTGGATTCCAGTGTTTTTCTTTCCAAATATAACACTCCTCATTTCAGCATATAAGGTCTGTTTTTTCTATTTCCATGCACAAAATATTTTTCCAGTATCCTTCTGGCTTGGTCACATGATTTGTTTTTAAATGTAGAAGCATGGATATCTTCCTTTGGAGAGCATTTTTTTGGCGTCAGTTTACCACACCAGTGTTGTTCAGTGTTATTTGTTGTTGTTGTTGTTTTTTTTGTTTTTTTTTTTGGGGGGGGGGGGGGTAAACAGTAACAGGTAAACAGTAACTAAGTACATTTACTTGACTTTACTGTTTGAGTATCTGTACTTTACTTGAGTAGTCTTTTTTTGGAACATTTACCTCACTATGTTTCTATCAAGGTTCTCGTTACTTGTTACTTTCAGTGCTGAAAGTGGGTGTTGGAAATCATCAGTTGTGTTATGTCATGCCTGTTTGCTGTAACACTGCAAAGCCAGCATTTCTCACACACAGTCAATCAGTGGTGGGAGAATGAATGCAGAGCTTCACCCATGGCCATATTTAGAGTTGATTTTTAAGTTTACATAAAAGATAAAAAATCATATAAATGAAATTCATATAATTTTGTGTGTGCCATGTTTGATTAAAGCAATAAAAAAGCGATATCACATCATACAAAAACTCGCTGTCTTATCTATGGAAGCATGTTGAGGTATGTAAATGGCTTATTAACTAAAATTGAAAGTTTGCAATGAAGTTTTATATATCAATAATAAGTAATATACAGAAATTTGACTGTATGACTTTCATTTGTATTGGTACCTGTACTTTCACTTAAGCAATGAAGTTAGCTACTTTGTCCGCCTCTAGTGATTGCCCCCTAAACCTAATAGCTGGTTGGGCCACCCTTAGCAGCAACAACTGCAATCAAGCATTTGCGAAAACTTGCAATGGGTTTTTTACAGCGCTGTGGAGGAATTTTGGCCACTCATCTTTGATTAATTGTTTAAACTTTCATGGCTTTGTCTATGAGTACCTCAAACTCAAAATGAGCTAATATTTTTCATGTAATAGTAATATATCTTGTGTTCAACATTTGATACATTTTCTATGTTCTATTTTAAATAAAATATTGTTTTATGAGACTAGCAAATCATTGCATCCGTTTGACATTTTATACAGGATACCAACGATAAGGAAACCTTACAGCAAGAACGTCCCTCCATTGACCATAGTTGCTCTTCTGCGTGGAGCTTGCAAAATATCTCCTTGTTTGTGTGGCTCATTAAATATTTCACCCATACCTTGAAAGTATTGACTATTTAGTAGTGTCAGAATCCAGAAAATGTCCAATGGGATAAAAGCCTTTTTATACAATTCACATCACATTTATAATAATCTTCTAGATAGGCACAGGCTGAAACCTACAATGTGTCAGGCTTTTGGTAATAATTTTTGCCTGTAGATGCAAATCTGGGATATGGGCGTAACGAACTGAAGAAAACTATGATGTTTTCACACTTTTTTGTGTGTGATTGAATGTGTTTTAAAAGTTTCTGGCATACCTGTGCTCTAGATCAGAATAATCATCACTAGGTTCTCTTGCTTACCTATCCTCCAATTAGTTTGACCAACATAGACCACCAAAAAAAGATCATTTTCACTGGCAGCTGCCCTTCAAATACAGCAGATGGAGACAAACTCCAACTTTCAGGTTTTTATGTATTTATTTATTTATTTTTTAGTTTTCTTATTGTGGGTTTCTATGAAATGTCACAATAAAAGCTTACAGCACCTGTTATTCCCAGGCAGTCTGACATCCAAATACTAATCAGGCCCGACTCTGCTTAGCCTCCGAGATCAGATGAGATTGGGCGGAATCAGAGCTAAGACTATTTAGTGTCACTTTAAAACAACTGCATACAAAGTAAAATGTGTAATTATAACTGTTAACTTCAGACACAAGCTTTTACAAAGCTGTAAATGTAGACTAGTCAAACATGTATCATTTATCCTAATGTGATCAGAACAATTCTACTAAAAATAACGTCCAAACATGAAGGAACAGTTTGATTCACGCTTAAATGAGTCCACCTACTGGTCAAAGCGTGTTTAGCAAGCTTGCTCTTATTATGAACTTAGCATAACACACCGATTGTGAGGTAGTTTGATTAGCTAGCTTGTTTTTATTTTACTGCATGTTTGTGTACGAGCAAGAAAACTACAAGTAACTTTAAATAGTGCGAAGAAAATAACATGTTCTACTAAGAGTGTATGTGTTTGCAGGAAATAAATAATTACTAATGGTGTAGACATGGATGAGATTTACAAAACCTACCAAATAGTATGAGAATTATGAGGTGTTATGAGTAAAAGGTTCATATGAATTATATGAATTAAATATATCCTTCTGATTGCCATTACATTTCAAATGTGCTGATCTCTAATATAACAAAAGGTCTGCTTATGATGTGGTTCAGTTATTATATCATGAGTAAATCTTTAATGCATCTGAATTGTAATCTATATCTAGAACCAGTAAATGACACTACCATTATGTACTATTTTAGACAAAGACCCACCAACTACTGAGGAATTGTGATCTATGCATCTTCCTTCTTCACTTTGTCAGCCCATAATTATTCTATACAATAATGTAGGTAGTTGTGAATCATCTTGTTTTCTTTAAATTTCATGAAAAAAAACTTTCTTATTTAGATTGTCTTTGTTATCTTTATGCTTATTTGCCTTAATTTATATTTAACTGGTGAGTGGAAAGAGTTTGCAGCCAGAAAAATGAAAACACATAAAATAGGAAGCTACAACTTCCAAGTGGTAACTTAAGAAAAGATCAATTATTTTGGAAAACTGAGAGACAATACATCTTGACATCTGAACATCTGACCTTGAAAAGACTTACAAATGACAACCCACATGGATGATTTTTGTATAACACTCTGCTTATACATTTGTATGGATTGTTATGACCCAGTCTAGGTCAGGCCATGACATTAAAGCCCTTACTATAGTTCCTGACACGTACAAAAGATCTAAATACTGCCATCATTCTGTTTAATAAACCAATGCATTCTTAAATCAAGTAGAGACAAACCACTAAACAACATGTACACAAAAACACAACTAACAAAATGTGTGCATAATGATCAGTGTGTTCTGATGAATAAAGTTGACAGATAATAAGCTTCAGCTAGTTCAGTATCTGGACTTCTTAATGAAGCCATGTTGTTGTAACAGTATGTGTTTTAACATTGTGTTGCTGAAATATCTTGCTGTTCATTTGAAGTGAGCTATGGCCCAGAGATGACAGCGTTCACATGTTCATTTTCATCTTCTGTTGTGCATGATTGAATTTTAACCTGCATTTGTGAATGGCACATCAGATTGTGGTCACAGACAATGCTTTTTGGAAATGTGCCATGCAATGTTTTTCATGTTTCACTGTTTTTACTGCAGTGGTGCCTGAGGGCCCGAAGATGATAGGCATCCAATATTTAGTTTCTACCTTGTCCTTTGCACACAGATAATTCTCCAGATTCTCAGAATTTTTGATGATATTATGTACTGTAGATCAGTGGTCCCCAACCACTGGGCCATGGACCGGTACCGGGCTGTGGAGAATTTTGTCTTAACCTTTTTTTAAAAAAATACGATCTCAAACCGTAGCATCTAAGTATGTTTGAGACATCAACTTTGCCAGTATTCTGGATGAAAGTCATGGTAGAAAACCCTAAGATTAACACAACAGCACTGAAAACTTATTCTGAAAGGAACGTTTACACGTTACCCTAGCAACCAGAGCACGTTAGGCTCAGAAGAGGATGTTACTATGATTGTTGTTAGCGCATTTCAGGAAGACGCTAATAAAGTAAAAATACTAATAAAGTTACACAATTACACAGTGGATTCATGTTTATTATTATATTTACAAATAAATTTTTTTGTGATGGTCGTATCATTTTATTTTGTTGTTTTTATCCACGACACCTTAAATGCTGGGTTTGTGAAAATATTGACCGCTGCTGTAGATGATGAAATATTGACCTATTGTTAATTAGTTGCAAAATGTCACTCCAGCTGATATTGAGACCTTAAGCTATAACATCCCACTAGAGGGCCAACAATGCAACAATTCTAAAGTTAAATTATCTAATGTTAAAAAGTGAGTGAACAGTCATACTTTTATTCTTTTTGATGCATATTAAAATGTTATGCAATGCTACAGCTGTTGAAGTGCCTGGACGACCAACACCACCTTCATCACCAAAAAGGCCCAGCAGCATCTTCACTTACTGAGAGCCAACCTTCCTCCACCCAGCCTCACCGTCTTCTACAGGGGAACCATAGAGAGTGTTCTGACCAACTGCAGCTCCATGTGGTTTGGAAACTGCAGAATCAGTGACCAGAACCAGCTGCAATCTCTCGCTCCGCAACAGGAGATCATCATGCTTCACCCCTTACACCCCTCACACAGACTCTTTTTACTCGTCCCATCCGGCAGACGCTACTGCAGCATCGGTCCAGCACCGATCCACCAGACTGAGGAACAGTTTCTTCCCACAAGGCATCAGACTCCTGAACACGCTTCCTGCCCTCCCTCTCCCCCCCACACACACAGACTCTTAACTGACTCTACTACACATCTGCACTTTACACATCACTGTCTGGGTGATGTACAGGTTGCATTATGGACAATCCCATTCTCAGGATTCTGTCCATGTTTACAAACTGTTTACACTCGTCACTTTACAAACTGTTAAACGGTACACTTGACATTCAATGCCAGTTAATTGCACAACATTTTATTTATTACACTGCACAGATACTGCACATCTCTGACCACCCAATTATTTATACATATCCCTTCTCCATATCCTATTTGTTTGATTTGTGCTGCTACTATGTGTCATATTTGTTTGATTGTGCTGTGTTTTAGCTGGATCCTCGTCACCTCGTCTCTCTCTCTATACTGTACTGTATATAGCAGAGATGACAATAAAGTTTACTTTGAAGGTATAATGGAAGCCCAGGTTGCTTTGATAGCAGCCTTCAGGTCGTCTGCATTGTTGGGTTTAGTGTCTCTCATCTACCTTTTGACAATAATCCATAGATTCTCTATTGGGTTCAGGTCAGGCGAAATTGTTGACCAATCAAGAACAGTAACACCCTGGTTGTTTAACTAGGTTTCAGTACCTTTGGCAGTGTGGGCAGATGCCAAGTCCTGCTGGAAAATGAAGTCAGCCTCTCCATAAAGCTTGTCGGCAGGAGGAAGCATGAAGTGCTCTAAGATTTCCTGGTAGATGCTGCGTTGACTGTGGACTTCAGAAAACACAGTGATTAATACCAGCAGATGACATGGCCCCAAATCATCACTGACTGTGGAAACTTCACAATGGATTTCACATGTGGATTCTGTGCCTCTCCACTTTTCCAGACTCTGGGACCTTGGTTTATTAATGATATGCAAAACTTACATTCACCTGAAAAATGGAATTTGGACACTGAGCAACAATCCAGTGCAATCCAGTCCTTTTTCTCCTTAGTCACACTTCTGACATTGTCTTTGGTTCAGGAGTGGCTTGACACGAGGAATATGACATTTGTAGTCCACGTCTGGGATCAGTCTGTGCGCAGTGGCTTGTGATGTGCTGACTCCAGCCTCAGTCCACTGCTTCTGAAGGATTTTGCTTGGCAATTCTCTCTTGCAGTTGTCCCTATTGCTGGTGTATTTTTTCCTACCACACTTTTTCTGTCCACTCAATTTTCTATAAATATTCTTGTATAGCAATGACCTTTTGTGGTTTACCCTCCTCAGTCTCCCAGACTGAGACCATTTAAAAACTTATACTCATACTCATAATCATGAAAATTCCAAGAAATAAAGGCTTGACATATTTCACTCTTTGTTTAATGAATCTATGTAATATATGGAGTTTACTTTCTGATAGGAATGTCAAAAAATATTGAACTTTTTCATGATTTATTTTTTTTATGTGCCTGTATATATATCTGACTCTTCAAACCCTGTGCACACTCATTAACCATGGGTTCTAAGCAGCTGTGTAAGTCTCTGAAAAGGAAAGTTATTTATGCCCACAATGCAGGAGAAGGCTACAATAAGATAGCAAAGTGTTGTCAGCTTGCAGTTTACACAGTGAGAAATGTAATTAAGAGATGGCAGATCAGGGGAACTGTGGAGGTCAAGATGAGATCTGGACCAAGTAAACTCTTAGAGAGAACTGCTCGTATGTTGATCAGAAAGACAAATCAAAATCCCAATTTGACTGCAAAAAACCTGTAGGAAGATTTAGCAGATTCAGGAGTAGTGGTGCACTGTTCCAGAATGCCTTGATGGAAGAGTCAGCAGAAGAAAACTAAAATCCAACATCATAAGTATGCAAAAGAACAGAAGCCTGATGCATTTTGGAAACAAGTATTGTGGACTGATGAAGTTAAAATAGAACTCTTTGGCCACAATCGGTAAATTCATGAAAAGAACAACTTGTCAACCATTAAACATGAAGGTGGATCTATCATGCTTTTGGGGTTGTGGTGCCGCCAGTGGCACATGAAACATTGCAGGGGTGGATGGAAGAATGGATTCCACTAAATACCAAATTCTGGAAGCAAACATCACACCATCTGTATAAAAGGCTGAAGCTAAACATAGAATGAGCTTCTACAACAGGACAATGATCCTAAAGACACCTCGAAATCCACCCTGGACGACCTCAAGAGACACAAGCTGAAGGTTTTGGAATGGCCATCACATCACCACATGATTTAAACATAACTGAAAATTTGTGGGTAGATCTTAAAAGAGCTGTACATTCAAGATGACCAAAGAATATAACAGAACTAGAAGCCTTTTGCTAGGAAGAATGGGAGAAAATGCAAAGTACAAGAATTGAAAGACTTTTATCTCTAAAAAGAGTTTGCAAGTTGTGATATCTGCCAGAGGAGGTGTTACTTAGTACTATTTTATTTTACTTATTATGTAGGGTGCCCAAACCTTTGCACAGTGCCATAATAATATATTTATTTTTTCTTTTTGTTCAATGTATGGCATAAAAAGTTACCATGCATCAATTTTGGTTGAAAATATTGTGTATTTTTTTTCATGTCCTAGAGAGAAAATCATAAAATGTATTTATTAAGGGGTGTCCAAACTGTTACATAAGGCTGTTTGTATATTACAAAAATTAAAGGAACACTTTTTTTATTGGGCCTGGCATGAAATCACAGGTTGTGATTTGCACAGGATGTCCAACTTCTCCAGGATGGCACATCCACAAGTGCGGCAGCAAGAAGGTTTAATGTGTCTCGCAGCACAATCTCCAGAACATAGAGGAGATTTCAGGAGACTGGTGGTTATTCTCTGAGAGCTGGACAGGGCCGTAGAAGGTCCTCAACCCATCAGCAGGACCGATACCTGGTCCTTTGTGC
>JBBIGC010057080.1:0-11177 GCA_037576955.1 Lepidarchus adonis | reverse complement strand
ATCATCATCGAGAAAGAGAGAGAGAGAGAGAGAGAGAGAGAGAGAGAGAGAGAGAGAGAGGTACTCACCACGTGAAGAATCTTGTTTTCAGTTTCATACACGGTGCAGTCCTGTGGACACACAGACAGATCAGAGGAAACCAGGCAAAAGAAGCCATTGCTTCTAATGAAGGCAGGAAGACACAAGCATGTCAAATAAAATCGTTAACATTTGCACAAAGGAGTCCCACTGGAGGCTAGCAGTGCCACTAAAGGGCAAAATGGAGAATCAATCCTGAAGCTGACACAGTTTAACCGCCATTGCAAGCCTGTGCCATTAAAGCAAAATGTCAATAAAAACAGAGTGTGTAAATTTTATATTTAACTGAAAATAGAACCAAAGCAACCAGTCCAATATTGAAAATATTTTTATGCAAAAAAATAAAAAGTCATAAAAAGTCCAAATCCTGTCACAAAAAATCATACCATCAGTGCCACATATGGATTACAAGCATAATTGTTGCTTTTTGAAAGTTTAATAGTAGTAGCTACAAACATGTGGATCACTACACTTGTAGGTCTTAAAGTCAGATATCATGAGCAGAGTTTTGTTTGACATAAAATTGTTTGTTTTTAGTGTTTGTTTGTTTGTTTGTTTGGATCATATTACACAAGTCATCATCTGAGACCAAACCCACTTTTCTAAATCAGTGTTTCTTTCAGTTTGTGTTCATTTTTTTCGACCACGTCAGCTTTGTGTGTTAAGAGTAATGTTAGATTACTCTGTACAATAAATAAACACCAATGACATAATCTACAGAACGGTGTCAGGCCTCTAACATAAACGCTTACTGTCTGATCTACTTCTTCCTCTGGGTCTGATTATGGCCGGCAGTAGCTGCATCATCCTCTCATCCCAGGAACCTTGGTAGTGATGTTCCATTGACTGAATTTCCTGCTGAGAATGTTCTCCTTTTTCCTCACTCACTGTACCTAGATTTTCTAGTTTTCTAGATGGGAGCAGGACGTTTCTGCTCTGAATAAGCAGCTTCTGAACTCCTTCCTTATGAGCAGGAGACTTATGGTTTAGAAAGTTCTGGCAGAACCATTTGTGAGGAGCTGGACAGCCCTGGTTTAGTCTGATTCTACCAAACATCATACAATAGATCATCAGCTTCATCAAATCTACTATACGTGCTGGAGAAAAACTAAACACAGATCTGAAATCAGCATGAAAACACTGCAGAACCTGGGAGTAAAGATGGGAGTGTTTTTGCTGCTGCTGTTAGTATAGGTAAAGTGAAGGTGTTAGGTATGGTCTTAAAAGATGGATCCCCAGTGAGCTGCTCCAAATCAAAGAAGCCCTGCTTGCTGTGTTTCTCCACTAGTCATCAGCCACAGGGAGGTAATCAATGGCAGTAAAGGATCTGCAGACCCATACAATCAATACAAGACCATACCAGTGAGTAAAACACACTGGGTTGTCATGGACATAAATGGTACCTGTATTTGTACGAGTAGAAATTAGGAATCTAAGGGAAATTAAGAGTAGTCTTTATACATTCATACACAAGAGACATCCTCATCAGCCCTTGCTGTCCCAGTCCTGTTTGATGTTCTATATAGTCTGAATAACCCAGTGTCCACCTGCCTGCTCATGGCCCAAGGCATTTGCCCAGCTTGGTTATCTACCCAGCACCAGGCATTTTGGCTTGGCACACATAAGCTGCCTTGCTCCTGAAGGAGGCCATTGGCCAGGCAGTGTCCCGGCCTCATTGTGCAAAAGACTCCATCAACGGTTTCGGTTGAGGAATATAGGAGAATTAGGTTTTTGGCCCAAGCCGACTGGCTCGACAAAGCACTGGACCACTAGGACCTCAGCTAAGATCTTTGCTTCAGTAGGTGCCAGGGAAGCCATGTGTTTTTTAATCCGTAGCTTAGCCCTGAAGGACAATATCTCACACCATAACTTTCATAGATCAATGTACAGTGCTAGCAATAGATGTTAAGCACCTTATTTTACACAGTCTTGACCTAAACTGAGGCTCAGAATTGAATATGCTATATATTCTTTTTACCATGCATTTCTCTTCTGTCTGCACGACATGGGTTTGGGATGATGGTTCCTGCTCAAACAGGAGGACTGTAATTAGTGCCGTTGTAGAGGTTAGACTAGCCTGTACCCTTCAACCGAGGTCAGGGTGAGAATATAACCTGGACACGGAGATGACAATCCTGACAGACTTATTGAGAAACAAGCACAGTGGGAAAATAAATGGACTCCAAATGCAGCCCTGACCATGAACCTGACCTGATGCCAACAAGAACGAGGTGAGACACCAATTGTCTTTTGATCCACTATAAGGATTGCATTGATTCCTGCTCAAACAGGAGGACTGTAATAAGTTCCTCTGTAGAGGTGAGACTAGCTTCTAGTCATCAATCAAGGTCGTGGTGAGAATATATAACCTGGCTGCATATAAAAAGAAGGGACATCCCATATTTTTGCGGACCGGCATTTAAGGTGCCGCGGATAAAAACAAAAAAATTAAATGTTACTACTAACACAAAAACGGTGGTATTTTGTAAATATAATAATAATAAATGTGAATCCACTGTGTAATTATGTAACTTTTTTAGCAGCATCTTTCTGAAATGCGCTATCAACGATCAGAGTAACGTCCTCCTCTGCCCCTCACGTGCTCTGGTCACTATGGCAATGAGTAAATGTTTCTATCAGAATAAGTTTTCAGTGCTGTTGTGGTGATCTCAGGGTTTTCTGCCACGACTTTCATCCAGAATACTGGCAAAGTTAAGTCTCTAACACACTTAGATGCTACGGATTGAGATCGTATTTTTAAAAAAAAAAGTTTTTTGTATGACACAGTACCGGCCCGGTGCCGGTACTCCAAGGCCCGGTACTGGTCCATGGCCCAGTGGTTGGGAACCACTGATTTTATATACTTTTCAAGGATTGTCTTTTATTAATTATAATTGTATTTTAGTCTAACTTTTTATGCTCTTCTGAATGAACTCTGTGTATGATAAGTTCTTCAGGTCTACATAGTGCTTTAGTTCTTAAAGCTCCTATATGTAATCATCCACTTCAGCCGAGGAAGGGTTGGTGAGAAGTTGATTAGTTGGGTCAGATGTATTGGGTGCGCAGAATACTTGATACTAAAAAAATACTTTTCTTACTAAAAAACCTTCATTATCTGTGAGTTACATATTTCAGGTAACTGGGAATAGCTGCATGTTGTAATTTCCCGTTGTATTGTTACCAGGAAAAGCACTGAAACTGTGTAAGATGTTACCTGTTGCACTATTGTGGTTAACTCCAGGCACAGTTGAACAATGTTGTTTTTCAGCAGTGAATACTCTGTTACACTGACGAAGGGCGACCTGCAAGTGAAAGAGTATGTTTTAATTGTTTGAGAAATTACAAACTGAAATTTTGCTGCATTCTGCTACTACATCCAAAATACAGACAGCGGTATTTGCTGAAAAAAAAAGATTAAATCCATCTATCTATAGATAAGGTTTTATATTTCTTATATATCTCTTTTTTAGAAGTTTTTAAATATTTCGCTAGATTTATTACTTGTTAAGTGTTTTACATCTTTAAAATGATCTTAAAATTGTCTTTAAATTGTGTTTTATATCTTTAAGGTCACAGGTAACCATCAAAGTATTTCACTACATATCGTACTGTGTATGACTATGTATGTGACAAATAAAATTTGAATTTGAAAACTGATTTGAACTGTTGTATTGTACCTGTCAAGCCAGGCTAGCAGGTTTTTGGCAGCTCCTATTAGGTCTACTACTGAGGTGAGGAAGTCGTTGGGTAGGCGTCGAGAGGCCCGTCCATCGTAGTGGCCTCCCCGGCGTCGACCCATGATGAAGTTCTGCAGGTTCTTCGCAGAGGCATTGAGCTTATGTGAAAGGGTCCGCAGGTTCTCTGTTTCCAAGCCATAGTTCTGAAATGAGAAAAGAGAAACATAAATGATGATGCTCAGGTATCTTTCACAAAGTGTGTCAGAAGGTATGAGTGTGTAAAACAGTTTGCTTAGGAAATTAAAGGTGCGATACAGGTAAGAAAAAAAAACATTAATGGCTCAATGCCATAAAATATAAATAAATAAATGATAAATAAATCTTTTAAAAATGGTTATTTTTGGTTATATGGTTATATTTTTCATTCAAACAGATTTGAAGCTTTGCAATGGACCATTCAACACTTCATACAGACTATATTATGAAAAATAAGCTCGTTCTCATTCTCGTTCATATAATATAAACATATCTAATGACCCAGCAGTAGTTTAGCAGCTAAGTGTTCCAGTCTGGACTGCTTTTATACACAATACATGGCACCCAATCAGAACACAGCTTATTTGTATGAAATTCATACAATGTCTTAAAGGTTAAAATATATATATATTTAATTTTAAATTATAAACCATTTTGACTGTTTTTTGTTTTATTTTGTTTGGTTTGTTTAGTTTTTTTTTATATAAAATTACATAAATGCAAAAAAATCATTTGGGAGAATTTAGGGTTAGGGTTTTTTGTTATAGAATCTGTACAAAATGTAAAGATTATGGCTTCACCCTAGAACCTTGTATACATGGCAAGTCAATCAATTTAGGAAACAATATTTTTGAGAGTGTATCAAAGGTCATTGTTTACACATTTCTTGATGGATCATTTTCCTTTGTGCTTATCTGGTTTTGTCCAGAGTGTTCCAGCAAACATATCAAACTAATTAACCAATTTGCGCATGTGCCTGTAGTCTTGTAGGGCACAGTTTGACGATTTCCTTTCTCATACATTCTCCCAAAACCTGGAGATTGACCTAGACCTATTCAAGGAAACCCCCAAACTGTGATGTACACCAGCTCTCACGGACCCTGATCTACATGATTATAATAGGGCTGTCAAGCAGTTGTAAATGGAGGATAAGCAATGTTTTATACTAAATGTAATGATGACGTTAAGAACACCCGGGACCGGAAAAAACTGTAAGGGAGTTTAAGGCTGTGAGGTTTAGTGAAACTCCACCCTCACTGTGAACTCCACCCCCTTCACCCTCTCCACTTAATAGAGCTGCTGGATCCTGGTGAACACACTGGATCTGGAGAGGAACTCAGAGGATGGGTGATTGCAAGTGAGTGATGAGGTGCAGACCCTCGTCCTCTATGTTGATTGAACTGAGCCTTTCTCCATCAATTACTCATTAACACAGTGAAGGAGAAGAGATGCAGCACAGTCAGGTCCCAACATCAGCTATGGCGGAATCGTAATTTTTTATCTCTTTAAAGTGAAATTGCATTAGCGAGCTAATATTGTTTATTATAAGGCTCTCCAGAGTACAGGTAAACACCCCATCGAATTTGAATGGGAAGGTGTCCCATACATGTGGCACTATTTATCTATGCCCGCTGTAGATGAATAACACCTGCTGCCATGGGAACGGGTTTTGTGTTTCAGATTTGCGGTTTCATATCATTCCAACATTAGCGCAGTTAGCAAACATGTGGATTTGTAGTCAGTAGCATGTTGTTTGTTAGCATGTAAAACCTGATTAGCACAAATAAACTGTTACACAGTTTATTTTATTTCATAAACAGAAACTGTGGCTTTCTGTTCTTTTTTGAAATGCATATAGATATAAACCACAAAAAATGTGTCAAATATTTAATTTGTAAGTGTAAGTTACCACACAAACAGAATAGCGCATTGCTAAATGACTAGCAGTACATTCTGAAGAACCATTTTTTCTTAGCGCAAACTACTAAACTATATATTCTTAGCGCCACAAAACTGCAATTGATTAATATCAATACTTTGAAAAGGTTTATTTTCTTTTTTTGGTGTGAATCTGTATAATTAGTGGGACAATGTATTGTGAGACTGGCATTAAGGTAAAATCATAACTGACAGGGCAAAGGCCTAGGATTCAGTAGGATTGCCATGAAACTAGGTCAGACTGTTTGACCTTGAGGCAGGTGTAAGATGCAGACGTGATGTTCTCATCACACAACCTGGAGAAGTCCTCAGTGTCTGTAGAGCTCATTAATCAGAGATGCCCTCATTAAGGGTTATCAGACTGTAATGAAAGACACTGCGGCTATCAGTGGAAGATCAACCCCCAGCCAATGTCACACACTCTTCCTGAAACTATTTGTTGGGGATTCTGTAGGACCAGCATATAGCTGCTATCAGACAAAAACCTTGCATCTCCAAAAATGCTTTTGGACAGTTTCTGCTGGTCCAATCATCATGAAATTCTGACACAATGTACATGTAGAAAGATGCTGTTTTTTAAATTTTATAAAAATGTAGAAAATACATGACAAAATTGGAGATACAAAGTTTTGTTACCAACAGCAATGTAAATCATAATTCATATTGGTAATGAGCAAGGTTCAAAGTAATTGCTAAATGGCTGTAGATGTTAGGAAAATGGGAATGTTTGTTAGAGAAAGAACCAATTCATTTGACATGACCATTTTCCAGGGCAGTATGGTGGTGCAGTAATCAACACTATGGCACCTACAGCATGAAGGTCCTGTGTTCAGTCTCTATGTTTTATTATATATATAATTTTAAATTAACCAGATGTCTCATCTGACCAGACTTTGTTCTCCCAGTATCTCACATGCTTGTCTAAATATTGGTCAGGAAACTTTAAACATGTTCAACCTGCTTTTTTCTTCAGCAATGGAGTTTTGTGTGGTTAGTGTGTGGTGAGCAGTGGTGGCCTAGTGGTTAGGACTTTGTCCCTGAGATCTGAAGGTTGCAGGTTCAAGTCCCAGCCTGGGCACCATTGAGGCAACCTTGAGCAAGGTACCATCCCCACTTCACTGCTGCCTGGGAGCTGTTGATAGTTGCTCCATGAGTGCAGGTGTGATGGGTAAAATGCAGAGGACACATTTCACTGTGGTGACTGTGCGCAGTGGCATGTTCACAATGATAGAGTCACTAATCACTTATTGTTTATTTTGTTTGTTTTTTAATAATTGTAGCTTCCAGGTCTTTCTGAAGCTCTCCACAATTGGTCCTTGGTTTTTGGAAAACTCTTCTAATAATTCTTTTTACTCGTCTGTCTGAAATCTAGGGAGAGCATGTGGTTGTGGACAGTTAATGGTGAAATTATGTTCTTTCCACTTCCAGATTATGGCCCCAACAGTGCTCAATGTAATCTTCAGTAGTTTAGAGATTCTTCTGGAACCAATGACATCATGTTTTGCAACATTAAGTTTGTGAAGGTCTTGAGGGAGCACTTTGGTTTTACCATCATGAGCTGCTTCTTCTTTGACACCTTGATAATGAGACGCCTTTTTATAGCATTAGTTGGGACTAAACCAACTAATATTAAGTAGCAGGATTGCTTTCTAATTACTGATTTCACCATTCTTCATGTGTTCAATACTTTTTCTCTGTGCTGTTCCATTTTATTACACATAACTTAAGGTATGGACATCTATGGATTTGATGGTTTGTTACTGACATCTTGTGAGAATTTCAATAGCACCTTTAGAAATAGATTTGACATGTTCAATACTTATTCTACTCACTGTATTTAATTTTAATTTATATGGTTTTCAATCTCAGCAACTTTTATTTAATTCTTCAGGCTGAAAACCCAATCAGAGCACTGCTTCTCTGTAAAACTACATACTCAGCTGGCTGAACAGGTGGTGACAAGGATTGATTAGTTCCATTGCTGTCAGCACTCAGTCCATTGGATATGGCCAGGTCTTTAGGCTTCTTATATAACCAGAGTCATAGAAAAAATACAGTGCACTCTATCACACTTCTGGTGATGCTGTTCCAGAATCTTTAACTGGTTCTCAAACATCTGCAGAGTATGGAGTTAATAAAAGTTTACCTGATCAATACTTCCATTGTTTGGTTAGAAAACCTCAAGCTTGGTCCATATTTCCGTAGTATCATTAGCAAAATTCATAACAAAGTTGTTTTGCATTGATGTTTTAATCTTTAATGGTTGCTTCATGCTTTGTAATTGGACAATGTCAGAGAATCAATCAATCGGTGGTTTCACCCCAATGATGACAGATCATTAAGGTTTCGTAGCTCTCATCCTATTTTATTAAATTACACTTTTTCTGAACAGAGAGAGAGCTTTTACTAATAAAGAGTTCGGTTGTGGAACGTGAGGTCCTCCTTGAGAGGGGGAACCCCAAAGTTCAGGTTAAGCAGAGAAGAGCGGATCCCAATAGGTCAATAGGTATTGTAATCTATGAGGGCAATGATTAAAAAGTGTCCCAGGGTTTTATACCTGGTTAGTAAGGGCTCATCATCCATAAACCAGTTCCAACCAACTGTTACCATCATGAGGTTTGGTGCCATGAAGTCTAAGTTTCAGCTGAGATTTAGATTTTAATGACGACCGAGTGATGTTCGGAAGCTTTAAGATCGGACATGAGATTTTAGTGCTCTGCTGGAGTCAAGAGGCTTTGAGGTCTACTGGTAGTGAGGTGTCGACAGGTCAGGATGTGAGAATTCAGGATTTTTATTTATTAAAGAGCTTTTACACTTGCATGTTCCAAACAGGTCCCTTAGGTCTGATGGTGGTTCCTCATATAAGGTTAAAAACTAAAGGCGATAGGGCGTTTGCATCAGTAGCAGTAGTAGACACTTTAAAAAAAAACACCTAAAAACTCTTTTATAAATGTGCTCTATAAATAAAGACGTACACACTTAACAACTTACACTTCAATGTCTTTCTGTTTTGGTTTCAATAAAATAAATGTTTTTTATTTTTATTTTTGAATTTGTACACTCACCATCAGCAGTTGCATGAGGCCATAAAGAGCAATGTTACTGTATGGGATATTATGTTTAAAGTAACATTAGACTGTTTTGGCCTTTTGTCCACTAAGAACTGCTGGTCTCTCATGACCAGATCATCCATCACTGGGGCCTCCTGCTCACCTGTTTCAACACTTTATGCTGGATCTGTTATAAGATATAGGCTCTAGATGTCACCTCTAGACATGGACTTTTCTTTTGTTGTTGTTGTTCTACCAGAGGAGGATGGGTTTGTGAGTCTTGGTTCCTCCCATAATCTCTTCCTCCATCTTAGGGAAATTTTGCTCCGTTGCTCATTAGGGGTTCGGACCTGGATTCTGTAAATCTGCTTTGTTAGAATATCTGTTGTAATAAAAAGGCTATAGAAATACAAATAACTCTTCCAGACCATACTACTGAGCACAGATGCTCTTTGTAGTGGTAAACAAGACTTTCTGAGCCTAACACTGTTGTGAAGAAAGCATGAATAAGTAAGAGTGGTAATCTGGAAAAGCTACTTTTTTACATTTCTGCATATTTCCATTCTCACTTAAGCTGGAGCTGATCCCAAGGCAGGATTCACCCTGGACAAGAGGCCAACCCAGATATACACCTTTGGATTCTGGGAGGAACCCAGAGAACCCAGAAGAAACCCACACAAATATGGGTAGAAATTGTACAAGCCACACAGACCTGTGGACTAAACCCAGGACCTTCTTACTGTGAGGTGATAGTGCTAACCACTGCATATTTATAATCTGTATAAATTATTATTGGTTTCAGTTTCCAGCTCTTGAAAAAACAGCTATTGGCCCATATGCTGCATGACATAAATGCAGGTAAGCAAATGAAGTTATTTTTTAAAGTTTTTTGCAGAATTCCCCAGACAATGCAACATTTCTAGTCGACTCAGACAGACAAAGATGGCAGCCACTTAAAAATGGCAGTGGAAACAGAATCTGGCAGCATTTGAGGGCACAGGAACTTTGCAGATGCTTGCTCTGTGGAGTTTCGCTTTATGTAAGATTCCCCAGGATTGCTGTTAGCTTTGATAACACATTCTGTGTCTTGTGTCTCCAGAACCATGAGTGAAGGCAAAAGAACTACAGGTGAGGTGCAAACTCAGCTGTTGTCTTCTGATATAAAACCACAATTGAATTTCAAAATATGTATCCAAGCACTTTTCTTGGAATTTGTTTTCAGAGCAAATCCTGTGATAAATCCTCTTAATCATTAAAGTAATGTGGTAAATAATAAAAGGATCCACTGTTGAGGATCAAAGTGCTCCATCCGTGGTGGTAATGTGTTTCTAAATGACGGATTCCCATGCTGGCCCAAGAAAAGTAATATGGAGGACCATGCTGGCCCAAGAAAAGTAATATGGAGGACCATACTGGCCCAAGAAAAGTAATATGAAGGACCATGCTGGCCCAAGAAAAGTAATATGGAGGACCGTGCTGGCCCAAGAAAAGTAATATGGAAAAAAGTAATATGGAGGACCATGCTGGCCACTCACAAAGGACAATAAATGTTCTGGGCTCCTCACTACAGGGATCAAGCGTATTATCATCAGGTGATAGAGGTTCTAGTTCTGAAACTCTCATTCTTTCACCCTCCAAACTGCTCATCCAGTTCTGGTTGTGGGAAAGCTGGAACCCATCCGAGCTGACTAACTTAATTAATTATATATTTTAAATATCAATATATTAAGATTAAGAGGAGGTACAAGATCCAAAAAGCTCAACTCTCGTCCATGCAATAGCCACTGAGAACCTTCAAATGCTTCAAATGTGCGTGCGTGCGTGTGTGTGTGTGTGTGTGTGTGTGTGTGTGTGTGTCACAGCCACATTGCACTTTACGGCTCATGACATATCCAGTCATGTTCTCTCAGACAGGGATTGATGTCTCCTGACACCCATCATGCCAGCCATGATCTTCTGCTGCCTCTCATGCAACACCATTGACACCCTCTCTGTCTCTCTGTCTCTCTTTCACACACACACACACACACACACACACACACACACACACACACACACACACACACATTACAAACACACACGCACACACACATTACACACACATACACACACACATTACATGCACACGCACATACGCACACGCACATACGCACACACACACTACACACACATACACACACACTACGCACACGCACGCACACATTACACATACACACACACATTATACACACACAGACACACACCTACACACAGACACACGTACACACACACAGACACACAGATACACACACATACACACAGACACACACACACACGTACATATACACACAGATACACACACACACGCACACAGACACACACACACACACATGCACACACACACACTCACACGCACACT
>JBBIGC010057069.1:0-11177 GCA_037576955.1 Lepidarchus adonis | reverse complement strand
TTACACTGTAGTTACATGCATTGTTAATGTGTAATTACACAGTAATTAGAGACACTTAATATAAAGTGGGACCAAAGAATTAAATTGGAACACCTAGTGTCGTGGGGGTCGTTGTGGCCCCGGGCCGCTCCCGAACAAACACATGCAGATTTTAAATGATGATTTCATATATTAAGAGAAAAACAAAACCTATTTGGCCCTTTTTTAAAAAGTAATAGCTCACTCAACCTATTAGCTGATTGTGCCTCTCTTGACAGCAAAAAACATTAGCAAACATCTGTCAGTTATTCTTGCACATTGCTTTGGAGGAATTTAGGCCCACTCTTATTTGCAGAATTGTTGTAATTCAGCCACATTGGATGGTTTTTTGGTATAACCGTCCTGTTTAAGATCACACCAAAGCACAGCAACTGGATTTAAGCCAGGAAATTGACTAAGCCACTCTTAAACCTTAATTTAGTTTCTTGTAGAACCATTCGAAAATGGATTTGCTGGTGAGTTTTGGATCACTGTCCGGCTACATAACCCATCTGATGTCCGGATATTCTTCTTTTGGATTTTCTGGTAGAGAGCAGAATTCATTGTTCCATCAGTTACTGCCAGTCGTCCAGGTCCTGACTCAGCAAAGCAGCCTCAGACCATCACACTCCCAACACCATATTTGACTGTTGATATGATGTTCTGATTATGAAATGCTTCATAGAGGCAAGTGAAACCTGTAGGTCTTTAGATGTTGTTCTGGGATATGTTGTGACCTGGATGAGTTGTCGATGTTCTCTTAGAGTTACTTTGGGAGCCACTCCAGGGAAGGCTTACCACTGTTCCAGGTTTTCTCCATTTGTGGATAAGGTGTCTCACCATGGAATTCCAAAGCCTTAAAACTGGTGCTGTTACTGATTGTTACTGATTGTAACAGACTGGTAGATGTAAATGATCTTCTGTTTCTCATAGTTTTTTATATGGTGGCATGATGTGCTGCTTTTTGAGCTCTTTTAGCCTCCTTCCCTGTAATCTATATTCTACACTAATTTATAATACAAATAAAAGAGACAATGGGAATAAAATGGCCACCAATCAGCATAATGCTAATTATATCTGAGGGTGAGTTTGATTTTAAAAAGTGAGGTTGAGTTTTGTGGGTGAAGTTAATTTTGGGGGTTATTTAAAAGAGTGAGGTTGTTTTTAAAGAATGAGGTTGATTTTTAAAGGTGAGGTAGATTTCAAGAGTGACTTAGATTTTCAAGAGTGAGGTTGGTATTAAAGATGAGTTTTGACTTTTAAGGGTGAGATTGATTTTTAAAGGTGAGGTGCATATTTAAAGGTGAGTTTGATTTTTAAGAGTGGGGTTGATTTTTAAAGGTGAGGTTGATTTTTAAAAAGTGAGGTTAATTTTCAACGGTGAGTTTGATTTTAAAGGGCGAGATGCATTTTTAAGAGTGGGGTGCATTTTTAAAGGCGAGTTTGGTTTCAAAGTTGAGTTAGATTTTTATGTGTGAGGTAGATTTTAAAGAGTGAGGTTGATTTTGAAGAGTGATGTTGATTTTTAAAGGTGAGGTTGATTTTTTAAATTGAGCTTGATTTTTAAAGAATGAGGTTGATTTTAATGCGTGAGGTTAATTTAAGGGTAAGGTTGATTTTTAAGCGTGAGGTTGATTTTTAAAGTTGAGCTTGATTTTAAAGGTGAGGTTGATTTGGGTTTTTTTGGCTGAGATTAATTTTTAAGGGTTAGGTTAATTTTAGAAGATGTTTAGAAGATTTTAAAATTTGAGAAGATTAAACTGGATGCTGTGATTTCCACATTGTAGAAGTAAAGTGCCAAAGCTTTCCTGGCTGGTTCTGGAAGTTCTCTCAGGTGTCTCCTGAGCTCCGAACTAGACATAGCTTCACTTACAGTGAGGCTTAACACGTTGGCGTGCAGTAACACTGTAGGCGGGCGTAAATCAAGCCTGCGTCGGCCTCGTTTATGATGCATGTGGCCCATGAATGGGGTCAGCTGCCTAAGGAGTGATGGACTGTTCTTACTGTCAAAACTCCACTCGGCTCAAATGAGCTGAAGAGTGATCGCACTACCAGCCGATAAATCAAATCCATGAGCACGGAACCTTCACCTACAATAACAATATCTGCGTGATGGATGATGGGACGTCCCGAACGGGGAGCGTTGGGGCCGGTTAACGATGCTGTATGGCAGCATTCGTGCAGTAGATTCCAGCTGAAGCTCTGAGCAGTTCTCACACACTTCGCCTAAACCTCCTCGGCGAACGATGTGGAATGGGCTCAGAAGCTGAAGAGATGGCATTACCTCATCTAGTGAAAAATATATGGAAGCAATTAGAGCACGGGGTGAAGACTGGCCACCGTTCAAAATTACCCATAGCTTTGGAAATAGACATAAATGCTCGTGTACATACATTTAATTTCTCCCTAATCGCTCCGGAATCCCATGTTTTTCCAACCTAAGTTATGAAAACGGACAAAACGGTCGAAGATTTAAGGCCGTGACTTTGGTTTTTCTAAAAAGTGCTCGACTCTCCATACTTTGAATTTTGCGGTTCCACCCTCTGTGAGCGAGCATGCTAAATCCGGAGTGCTTGGAGATCCAGGCTGATGGAGATAACCCACCGTGACTGCTCCACTCGCTTCTTGGCTTGTGCACATGAGGAGAAACTAAGGAGAACTGCATTATCTTTAAACATTAGAAAAGTGGATCTATGTAATAAAATGCCCTTTGGAAGGTTATTTAGGGAACTCTCTTTAGGTGATGTTTTCTCCCCGGTTTAGTTGTATCCATTTCTACCCAGTAGCTAGAGCTCCCCCAGTCATGCCATATCACCAGCACTGGGAGGGTGGAGGTGAGCAGACGCTTCCCTGTGAAGCATTGAGTACATTCTCTCTAACTAATGCAATGTCACTGGACAGAACATGTACTGCCAGAGAGAGAGAGAGAGAGAGAGAGAGAGAGAGAGAGAGAGAGAAAGGGAGGGAGGGAGGGAGGGAGGGAGGGAGAAAGGACAGTAATGCTGAGTGATGAGGGAGGGGGAGGACCACCTTACCCACCCAGAGAGAAAGAGAGAGAGCAAGAGAGAGAGAGGTTGAGTGATGAGGAAGGGTGAGGACCACCTAACCCACCCAGAGACAGCGAGAGAGAGAGAGAGAGAAAGTGAGTGAGGGTGACAGAAAGAGACTGAGAGTGTGATGCTGAGTGATGAGAAAGTGGGAGGACCACCTTACCCATCCAGAGAGAGAGAGAGAGAGTGAGAGAGAGAGAGAGATACTGAGTGATGGGGGAGGGGGAGGACCACTTTACCCATCCAGAGAGAGAGAGAGAGAGAGAGAGAGAGAAAGAGAGATAGAGAGAGACAGAGAGAGACAGTGTGAGAGAGAGATAGAGAGAGGCCGAGGAGAATGATACTGAGTGATGGCGGGAGGGGGAGGACCGCCTTACCCGCTCAGACTCAGCACCACTTTCACACGTAATTTTCTTCAGTTGAAACTGAATCACTTGTGAATTGCGTCATCGACAGTGTGACGGGCAAGTTATCCACCGCTAATGTTTCACAGTTTATGGAAAGACTGTGAGGAGAATGGGCACCAGGCTGAGCCAATCACAGAAGGCCTACAGGCTCTGCCTCGTTATAGCCTCTCTTTAATATTTACTATGGTGTGTCACTGACTTTGTGCCGAGGCCAAAGAAATATTTCTGCGGACACGGGAGGCTGAGTTTTTTGCTTTGAAAGCAGCGGCGTTGGGAAGAACACTACAGCTGGACGGCATACAGGACCTTCCACACCGCTCGCTGGCCATCACAAAAACATTTCTGACAGAAAAGCGTGTGAGTAGACAAGGAGATGTTCTGTTGTTGTTTAAGGTCATTGTTCTCTGAAATTATTTGTTTCTCTTTTTTGACATTTTTGAAATTTTTTTGACATCATAACAAACCAAAACAAATGTCTTTTGAATGTAATTTGATTTTATACTATTATACAGTGTTTACCAGCACTGGGAGCTCCCACAGAGGTGTTCTGATATGGTTCTCTGTTCTAGATACGATATCACTGTGAGTGTTCCTCTGTAAAACAGACGATGAGTTCCATATCTCTGTAGCCGTCTCTCCCACTCTGACTTCCTTTACCCTTTACACAAGACAACCACCAGCTCTGGCGCCACCTAGTGGGCTTCAGAAGCACCACAGTAGACGTGAGGTTATCAGTTCTAATCCCAGGCTCTTATATCAGGAAATAAATGTCTTTGCACTTTCTTATGGTTTATTTGCAGAAGATGCTGGAGTCGTATGGAAGCTGTTGTGAATCCCTATAGGACCAAGCCCAGGTAGTTGACAGAAGGCCAACCAATCACAGGGCAACACAGAGATAGACAACCATTCACACACTCACACCTATGGGTAATGTAGAGTAGCCAGTCCACCTAAACCACAAGCTTTTGGACTATGGCAGAAAACCAGAGAACCCGGTGGAAACCTGCATGAACACCCAGGGCCTTCTTGCTGTATGTATTTTTATTTGAAACATAAAGTAATATAAAATAAATAAATAAATAAATATCTATACTTGCTGTTGTATGATATTTACATGTAACTTAACGCAAAAAAACATGATCACTGATCATTGATTTTTTTCTCCTACGCTGTAGGGTTTAATGAGAAATTTATATTTGAAGATTTTCTCCTCCAACAAAGCATTAATATCAGTGTAATTGTAAATCACAGTAAACACTGACTTTATGTGTGAATGTGTTGGCTTCATCATTTCCACTCCTCACTGTGTTCCATTAAACCAATCTGTTCTTCTAACCAGCTCACAACATCTCAATGACTTTTACACATCCTCACAAAGACTAAACTCTTGATTCTTTTCACTATCGCTGAAGAAAGACCATCAAGTCATACAAAACCTGTGCAATCAACAACCAGAGGAACCATGTAAATGGGTTTAATGTCGTTTATATATTTATATTGTAGCTATTCTTTTGGGAAGGAAAGAACCGCCAATAACATCTGCACACAGGGTTATGCCAGTCAGAGAGCTGGCCAGACGTACCGGTGCGTCCCCTAGTGGCTAGGATGCGCATAAGCATTAACCTGTGTGCGAGGCATGGCGGTGAATGGCATCCACCGCCAGCTTGCTCACACAAAAACAGCACAGCATAATTATGCCAGCTCTCGTGTTCCTCTGCTCCTGGAGAGCATAGAACAACAAATAACAGCATAACAGGCAGTAATCCCAGCATTTCCACACTCCCATGATGCAGTTCTCCCCACAGCCAAAGGGGAGCGTCCCAAGGACCATTACAATATATATATATAAGCATTGTGTATTAACTCAGCATTTCTAGTTATTATATTATATTATATATATTTGCTATTTATAAATATTTATTATCTTATATTCTGTTGTTTATCTTTTACTATGATAAAATAATCTTAATTTAGCAGTAATAATTCCTCATGTACGACAACATTATATATATTAACATATGGCATGTTATGAAGAGGCTCTGTAGAAATATGTTTACATAGAAGAATTTCAAATTTCTCTAATGTCAAATATACAGATGTATGTTGCAAATATTTTGGACGTGTGTGAATGTATGTGCATACCTTTCCATATACATTTACATGTGTCTTCTCCATGTGACCACATGACATATACTTAAATATTTGTGCATTTTGCTCAAGCTTATGTATGATGTATAACATATAGAAGCAATTTCATGCTAAAAATTTATCACAGTATTTTGGTGTATTTTGAATATATATGTGCACATATGTTTTATCTGTTTACTGTAGGAGGCTGTTAGTTCTAATCCCAGGCTCATATATGAGGAGATACAGTATGTTTACATAGTTTCTCTTAATGGGACGTTTGGAATTTCAGCTTGAATGTCAAATATATTGATGTACGTTGCAAATATTTTGGATGTGGACATACCTTTACAGTTACATATGTGTTCTCTCCATGTGAGCATGACATTTACTGAAATATATGTGCATATATTTGCTCATGCTCATGTATATGTATGAATATATGTGCACATATTTTGTTACCTGTCTGCTGTAGGAGGTTATCAGTTCTAATCCCAGGCTCTAATATGAGGAAATATATGCCCTTACACTTCCATATGGTTTATTTGCAGCTGACGTGCTAAGACGCCACATGCATTGCGCATGCATACGTGCAGCCATTTTTCTCCAGCAGGCTTTATGAGGTTCCCCACATCCGCCCGCAACTTCAGAGCGCTCGGGTTTACGTTGGCCAGCCAGTGTGAGCTAAGTGTGTGTGTAGAGAGCGCTCACTGCAGCCAGAGCCATGAGGGCAATAATTCACCGGCGAGGGTTTTTCTAAGGCCGTTTAAGAGCGGGCGGGGAGGACGGCGGTGAAAAATCAGGCTAGTGAGGGTTCTTTAGCAGCTGGCCACAGCAATTACTCCCAGCAATCACAATACGCAGTCGGGGTCAAAGGTGAAGTTCAATCCCATTCTAATGGAGGAGCGCTGCCTGCGCTGGCGAAGGCCCCATTCAAACAGTGCCCGCTTAATTCACTCCCACAGCCCCGACCGGCCGCTAATGCCCATTACTCTGCGATTGTCCCCGTGTTTGTTGACTTTTGCCTTTTTCGTGACGAAAACGTCTCCAAGGCCCCGGCTGCTCATTCAGTGTTGACTTTTCCCAAAGGCTTTTAGCCCCCTTCTTAAACCTCGTCCTACTACGGCCCCACAAACAGTGGCCCGTTCTTGCACAGGCCGCCCCATTCTCTTCATTTCGCACATATTTTGATGCACTCTCTGGAAGCGGGACGGCCTGCCAACAGTTCATTAGGCGAAAATTTCAATATGTATTTGGGCTCCGCTGATTCCACTTAGGTCAACACCGAGACATGATTATGATTAATCGTGAAATCATCCTAATAGTGTTTCGGGATAAATGTTTTTGCACCTGTCCCGGCTGATATTTCGGCTGCCACGCGATCACAGGCATGGAAAAAACCAGCCAGGACGTTAATGTGATTTCGGAGACATACTTCGGCCGCGATTAAGCATGAATGTGGCTCTTTTTCCTCATCAACACGTGGTTCCAGCCTGTTTAACCCTGCCTGACCCGCACGGGACGTTCCGCACAATGAACACATGGGTAAGAGGCTTGATGGGGACGTCCCACGTCTGCGGTAATCTCCTGCAGAAATAGATTTCAATCCCATCCACAAGAATCTACAACTTTGGGCCTAGAACTCTCACACTAATAAACCTCTAAAGAAGTGGGAGGTGCAGGGTCCAGGGGCCGGATTAAGGCTTTGCAAAGAGGACCGATTAAAAAGGCAAAGTTCAGAATGTTCTTTAGTGAAATTTAGTCCAAATACAACCACAGTTCCAAAAACATTGGGATGCTGTGTAAAAAAGCTTGTAATATAATGAGGTGTACATCTCATAAGCCATATTTTATTCACAATAGAACATAGAAAACAGTCATTTTGAATTTGGTGCAGCAACATGTCTCAAAAAAGTTGGGACAGCGCCATGTGCAACACTGTATCATCCCCTCTTCTTCTAACACCAGTCCATAAATGCTTGGGAACTGAGGAGTCCAGCTGCAGGACTTTTGGGAGAAGAATGTGTCCCAGTCTTGTGTCTTTGTCGTATTTTTGTTTCTTGATGTTTCAGGTGTTTTCAGCTGGTGAAAGGTCTGGACTGCAGGCAGGTCAGTTCCTGGACTCTTCTATTATGAAGCTGTGCTGTTGTAATAGATACAGTATGAGGTTTAGCATTGTCTTGCTGAAATATGCAAGTTCTTCCCTGAAAAGACGTGGTCTGGATGGGAGCATGTGTCGCTCTAAAACCTGGATCTACCTTTCAGCACTGATGGAGCTTTTCCAGATCTTTCCATAGACACTAATGCTTCCACACCATCAGAGATGCAGCATTTAGAACTGATGCACTGATAAGAAGATGGATGCCCCCTCTCCTCTTTAGTCTAAAGGATGTAGTCCATGGAGTCCAGAAAGAATTTCAGATTCTGATTAGTCTGATCTCAGAACAGTTTTCTATGTCTCAGTCCATTTTAAATGAGCTTTGGTCCAGAGAAGACAATAGTGTTTCTGGATCTTCTTCTCTGCATGATGCCGCTTTAACTTGCATTAGTGAACAACACGGTGAAGTGTGTTCACACAGTGGTTTCTGGAAGAGTTTCTGAGCCCATGGAGTGTCTCCATGACAAAATCAGACCTGTTTTTTATGCAGCGTCTCCATGACAAAATCAGACCTGTTTTTTATGCAGCGTCTCCATGACAATCAGACCTGTTTTTAATGCAGTGCTGCCTGAGGTCTGAAGATCATGGATGTCCAGCACTGATGTTCAGCCTCATCCCTCATTCACAGAGAATTTTCCAGATTCTCAGAATCTTCTGATGATGTTATGTTCTGTAGATAATGAGAAATTCAGTCTTCTCAGATTTACATTGAGGAACTTTATTCTGAACTTGTTAAACAGTTTGTAGACACAGTTTACTTCTGAGTGATTCCGCTTCTCTAAGATGTTTTACATACTTTAAGTATTTTAGTAGTATTCTCTTATATTTGAGTATATTTAAACATTCTTTGATATAAGTATACTTAGGTGTTCTTGTATGAGTAAGTAGATGTAACTACTCTCGTATTTATGTATATTTAAGTTTTCACATAAATAGAAGTATATCAGAATGAATAAATGTATTTAAGTATTCTGGTATATGTTAGTACTCTTTATTAGTTTGCTTCACTCTTCATGAGTATTGAACTATTATAATATTGAAGTATTTGTAAAGAATTCTGTGTGATTGTATGTAAGTATACTTAGGTATTTTCTGTATTTACATACATTTTAATTTTTTTACTCCAATATGCTTAAAATAAGAGCGAGTGCATAATCAGCCTAAAAAGAGATAAATAATAAAGGCCAATATCAGAGAAGGAGGGAACATTGGCCTATAATGGTCCCGGATGCTCCATGCCTACACCAGCCTTTGCCATGACGACAGGCCTAAAGCCAGCGGCAGCAACAATGATGACAAAACAGCATTTAACTGCTCACACACTGCAGGGACTGCTCACCAAAGAAGGGGAGGGGACAGACGGGGGGTAACAGCCCTCACTAAAGTCCATTTACAGTGCGGGTCAGTTAATCTGAATAGCTTTACCACTCCAGTCAAATTCTTTGTGTGCCCCCCATTGATGATGAGCACCCAGCCCACGCCCAGCACAAAGAGCCGGCTGGCGGTTTATGGTCTCTGCTGACACGAACCCTGTGGATCTCCGCTGCGTCCCCTTAAACCTCCCCCTTCCGCGCCCACTTTACAGGCCTTTTCCCGCAGAGCGCGGGTCACATGATGCGCACAACACTCCCAGGTCGATGGAACCCGTGACTGCGCCGTAATTAGCCTCCTTCTCCTTTTTGGCCGAAGGGGACAGTCGCCGTTCTCTTTTAGAGCGTTCTGCGCTTAAACGGACATTGATGACCCCAGGCTTTATGGCCATCCCGCCCCATTAGCGCCCTGCCCCTCTTCCCTCCTCCAGCACGCTGAATTTGAGCTCAACGGTTCTTCCCCCATCCGGTCCTAATCCAGCCTTTCACAGAGGTCGCCGTGAGGTCAGTCCAGCAGGAGAACATGGAGTCCCCACCATCGAAGAGTTCGAGCTTCACAACTTCAGTAATGGAATAAGCAGACACATATCTAGAACTGACCTGTTCACATTATGGTTCTGCAGTCAGTAACATATCTAAAACTGACAGAAATGTGCTCACTCTATGGTTCTACAGTAGAACTGATATCTGCTCTTTGGTGCTTTAGTCAGTAATGTACAATTATTGGCACTTCTGGTTGTGTTCTTAGGCTTCTAAGCATTTTTTTCCTGAGCTTGATTTTGTCTCTGCTGAGCCAAGATTTTGCTGTATGATTTGGGTAATTATCTTGCTGGAAGAGTCAGTGATGACTTATCTTCAGCTTTCTGGCAGATGCACCAGCTTTTGATTTAAAATGTCCTGGTGTTTTAAAAAGTTAATGATACCATGTACCCTAACAAAATTCCCAGGGCCTTTGAAAGAAAAACAGTGCCACAGATCCTCACAGATATCACTATACTTTACAGTGGGCATGATGTGCTTTTCCACATACTCATCCTTGGATTTACACCAGACCCTTAGAATGTTTGTTGCTCAATTTTAGTTTTGTTTGCCCAAAGCACATGGTCCCAGTTTCACATAGCAAACTCCAGACATTTGTGACAGAGTTGGCTTGGAAAAAATATCTTATGGTTGTCATGGATACTTTGTGAACCCAAGATACCACTCTCTGAAACAACCTTCTCACACCAAGGTTCTTCAATCTGAAACATATCTAAAACTGACTGAAACCTGATAACACCAAGGTTCTTCAATCTGAAACATATCTACAGTAGAACTAAATGTAACCTGCTCACAATGTGGTTCTACAGTTAGAGCCATATCTAGTACTAAGTGAAAGCTGAAGTTCTCAGAGCTGGGGTAGAAATTTGCAGGAAATGCCAAAGTGCAGAAGAGGGAGGATGGGCTGAGATGAACATTGTGAGAATTTGATCTTAGGTGCTGATGAAGCTTGTGTTTTGTGAGTTCAGAACCTTCTCTGTCTGTGCACGGCATTAGAGCCGAAACGGCTCAACGAATAGAACAGGGGTGAGTGATGGAGGTAGAAGGTGCGTGTGTGTGTGTGTGTGTGTGTGTGTGTGTGGCAGGTGTGATGATAGGGAAGGAAATAGCAGTCCTGCCCAGGTGGGAGTGTGACCTCAGCACTCAGAGCTGAATCTGTCACCGCTGTCCCGCCTCGAGCTGGGACAAGACCGGTTTAGGCAGCTGGAGGTGGGGGCAGTGACTCGTCCCTGTCCCCCCTGCTCCCCCACCCCCAAAAACCTCCTTCCTCAGAACCCTGTCAGTGGGGCCCATGCTATCAACACCACCGCAGAACCGGACTGATGAGTAAGAGGACACATGACTGGTGCCTCATTAGAGGCCTGCTGAAGGCTCAAGCATTCTCTCTCTCTCGCTCTCTCTCTCTCTCTCTCTCTCTCTCTCTCTCTCTCTCTCTCTCTCTTCTCTCGCTCCCACACTCTCTCTCTCGCTCCCATACTCTTTTTCTCTCCCTCCATCTCCCTCTCCC
>JBBIGC010057050.1:0-11178 GCA_037576955.1 Lepidarchus adonis | reverse complement strand
ACGTGTTGTAGGATATGTTGCTTATAACTTAAGAGGTTACATAAACAGAAACGATTGTTTTAAAAACGGAGACTTGTGACACGTTAAGAAACAGCTTTGCACTCGCTGGTCTGTGGTGTGCGCTCCCGAGAGGGGGATGCAATCCACGGCAGGCATGCCATTTTCAGCATAACACCGGCTACGAGCCAGTCACGGAATAGGAGATAACAGCCGGATGTCGCTGCAGACGCATCCACGTTATGACTTAATATGAGTCGCGTGAACCGACAGATTGCCAGGCAGTCTGTTCTGTGCTTATGAGCATTCTGTTAACACAAGGGGGATTTCTGTATCAGCTGCTTTCTGAGGGAAAACTGCAGCATGTTTCTTCTGTGATATGTGACCAGATCAAAAGCAGAGCAGATGTCCTGAAGATGTTCTTCTATCTTGTTATTGTCTGGCCAAAATTTTAAATCTGCAATAATTGAAACTTCATAGGAAAAGTAAAAGATTTTGTATAGAATTATGGAAATTCCTTTTGGTCCATTTGTTCCAATTTCCTCTCAATGTGAAGGACAGCTAGGGGTTTGCAATGCTGTAAAAAAAGAAAAAAAGAAAAATGGAGCTATGGCTGTACTGTCCACCCCTAGATAAAGAACAAAGATTGAGGCATTTCTATTATTCATCATGAAAGTTTCACACAAAGTAAAAGGCAGCTGTTTTGTTAAAATCATGAAAGAAAATTAACATTTAACAAATGGAAATATCTAGAATCTATTCTTTTGTCTCTAGTATCTTTTACTTTTATTTTAAATACAATATACATTATGATTTTAATTTTAATTTAATCATTTATTTATATATTTAAGACATATGTTGAGAAATGATTAATGTGTATTAGAGACACATGCTTGTTGGTCAAGGGCCTAAGTCACTTCGGCCTTCATGTAGATCCTTGGGTTTGTGAATGGCTACATAATGGTAACTTATTATCATTGTTATTACTTTTATTACAATTATTACTGTTTTTATGCTGTAGGTGATAGTAATGTTTGTGTATTTACAGAATAAATACTTGGTACAATTCTTGACTACTGGTACTTAAATTTCCTTAAGGATCAATAAAGTATTCGTCTCATTCTTTGGTACCTGAAGCCTAGCACTAGCTACTGTTAGCACTGTTAGCACTAGCTACTTATTATCATTGTTATTACTATTATAACAATTAGTATCGCTTTTATGCTATGAGCCATAGTAATGTAAAATGGTTTTCTGTGGTGCAAACTCCAATTGCACTGACGTCACTGTATGCATTATTGACATTGCCTAAGATTCTGTAAGATTCTAACCCCATCACTTATTGAGTGTATTTAATGTACAGTGTGTCTATTAATACTTGGTACAATTATTGACTACTGGTACCTAAATTTCCTTTAAGATCAATAAAGTATTTGTCTCATTTTTTGGTGACGTTTAGCACTAGCTACGGTTACCATTTCTTCTTTTCAGTTTAGGCTAGATTTTCTTGTTATTCTCAGTCTAAAAAATTTAACATTTTAAAGCATCAAGCCCAGCCTCATTTTGGGTCATCCATCCAGCTGTTGGGCCTCAGTTCAATAGTTTTAAGTCCACCTAAACCAGTCAAATGTTTAGTACTGTAATTTAGTGTATTGTACTGCACTGTCCTGTTTAACCACACTTCATTAAGCCATGTCATGGTAATTCATGCATGTTGGAACAAGGGCCTGAAGGAATGTCGTTCCGTTTCATTATCTGTTTGTATATGGATGGGATAAAAAAAATACTCAATGCCTCTTGACTTGTAGTGCATACAAAATATAATGCATCAAGTCTCTGCTCTTTCTATCTGTCACATCTTTATTACAGGGAAATCAAATTCCAGTCTTGGGCCTCCACTGTACTGCACATTCTTGTGCTTTCCTGCCCTTACACATGTGATTCAACTCAGAAAAGAGCTTGATAATTAACTGATCAACTGTTCAGGACTGTTAGAACAGGGAATACAGCAATTGCGGCCACCAAGCCCAGGATTTAATTCCACTGCTTTACAACAGCGCACACTGCAGCACTATAGCCTGTTGAGCATAATTTTTGGCACTTAGCATTTGAGAATTATTTATTTATTTATCATAAAATCTGCCTTAAATAGCCGTCAGAGCAAAAGCAAGTGACCTTTGTGATTATGATGGGTTTTTTTCCTCAATAAAAGCTAAAATCCAGAAGCCTGCCCTTTGCACACACTCTGCAGGCCCAGAAACATGAACTTGGAAGTGTCAGAAAATTGAGTTACTTTGTATATTCAAGTGCCAACAAAGGACAAAAAACTTTTGTGCTCACTGAAGTTGGCAAGAATTTTTAAGCTCTTTTATTTAATGAATAAAATAAATAAAACATCTAACTGGCTCAGCTACATTTGAAGGCATTTTAAATTCCATGATATATGCTATAGGTGACATGCTCCAGCAAATGAGACCTATAGTAGACACGCTGTGGTATATAAACACAAAACAGATTAGTCACAGGGAAAAGCAAGAATGCCTTTACGTTTTCTATACCTTCAAACCTTTAATTAGAATCAGTTGCTCTGGATAAGGCCAGTTGGTTAGAATCTATTGTATGTAGAACCTGCTTCATTTAAACCTGAAACCTAATGTCTGATGTCTCAGTGAGTGGTGTCAAAGATCTGCCAAGGTTTGAGGAACTCTCTAAGGCCTTCTGAAAAAAGGTTGTTGATGCCTATAAGACTGGTAAGGGATGTCAAAAGATCTCTAAATTATTTCAAATAAATTGTTCCACTGTAAGAAAATTCAGCAGCATACATTCCAACAGTTTTGAACATCTGCCAGACTGTCCCCAGCTTAAAAGTAGACCATTTCATGTGAAAAGAGTCTTTAAAAACCCCAGACTTTTATTTGGGATTGGCAGGTAACACAATGGTTCAGCAAGCCAAGCCAGAGTCTGGTAAACAATTAGGTAAAATGCCTACAAAAAGTTTGTTGTTCAGGTAAAGTCGCCTAAAGAGGGTGAATTAATTGATACTATTTCCATATGTCAAGTTGCTTAAAACTACTGTGTGACCTCTGGCTGTTAGATTGCCGGGCAAATCAAGCCTACTGTTAAATATTTACATGCTGGGGTTGATTGGGCAACAGCAAACTGGATATTCTGCTTATTGCAGTGGAGCAACAACAGGAAAGTCTTATTCACAATAGAGTAGAGTGACTGCAGGTTTTCATTTTAATCGAGAATGAGCTTCATTGTTTAATCTGTTGGTCTCAGCCTTGAAATAGCTGATTATGTGCGTTCCTGTTTTGGCTGGATGAAAACCCGCAGCAGATAAGACTGCACGTCTCTGCATGTTATCAAAACACATTTAAGATAAAATAGTGGTTAACGCAATAAACACCACTATCACCATGAAAACTTTTATTCATCTACATGCAACTGTCAGCCATTTATTACAGTCAGATGTTCTAGAAGGATCTAGAAGTCACTTTTTCTGATGTCCCCAAACACCTACTTTGTTAAAGTCATGATACACTTCAATATACATAAGATAAAATGGGGTCTTCTACTCGTTGGCAAAGACAGACCTATTTTTCTGAAGTCCCAGTTTATCTTTACTGATACCCAGTACATTTTCCTGAAGGGTTTTTTTTGCAAGCTTGCTACCCTAAACTAAACACTGGAGGAAGATTCAATGTCAAATTTATATTTATATATATATATATATATATTAAAAGTATAGTACGTTCTAAATGAAGTTATATGTTCTATACCATTAAACATTACTGAATTGCCTCTGCAGACAAACAGACGAACAAGACAAAGTCAGGGACAGGGAAGCAAGTGAGGAGAGATGAGGAGGAGGGAGGGAAGATGATCTATAGCTGTATGTTAACATTATCGTTTAACGTTTGCTCTGTCAGCAAAGGTGATGCTAGTTGTAGATTGCATATTCATTTGATTTATTACTATCAGCCTTTAGTAAGTTCACTGCATTGGAAAATTTGTATTATTATTCATAGTAATATTATTTATGTTTACATCATATCAGAGATACAATTCTGAATGTCATTGAGTTTTGTAATGTCAAATTGAAATGCTTTAGAAGTTCACTATATGTATTATTGTTGCTTGCCAGGAAGTGAGCCAGCTAGTGAAAGTGTTCCAGCTGTTAATCACAGCAGTTAATGTCATTTGAATATGTACAACAGGAGTGACCAATCTTTTTGAAAATCTACTTTTCGCGTACTGAGCCGTACGAAGTGTTGGGGGAAAGGACCTCCCCTCGCCTCAAAAACATAGATTGCCAGTAAAAATGCATTGTCCTTGGCTCCAACCAGACACCACTTCAGATGTTAAGAGCAGCTTGTCCAAACTCACACTGAGGAGCAGATACTCAGAGAAGAGAGGAGCCAGCATTTATAACCTCCTGGAAAATGCACGCAGGACTTTTGATTGGCAGCTAGCAGTAGCATGAGCTAGCAGCTAAAGCTAAGTTAGCCAAAGCAGCAGCTTTGATTAGCGTTACACAAGTACACAAGCTAACATGGACAAGGGACTTTTTTGACATTTTTTTGTTGACATTTCAAGGACAAAGGCAAGCATCTGTCGTAATGATCTCATGTTAGGATGTAACAGCCAAAATATGCGTGACATGCCGTCATTAGTCAAAGCATTTTGGAGGTTTTTCTCATAAAAGCCCAGACCAGTTGGGTGGACTTTTGTGAGTTGTGAAGGTAATGACACTCGGTCATGCGAAAGAGACGCTTACGCAACCTACGGGCTCTTTGGAGAAAAAATTCGATTCACCCGTTTAAATATAACTTCTAAAAAAAATAATAAGTAAAGATTCTGTTGTTTTTAATATCAAATGCTCTTCTGACTGTTCTTTGTGTGGAAAATTATTATTTAGATAAAAGATTAGTTATGCCAAGACTACATGCACCTTAAAAGTCCTTCCCACTGCGAGGAGAAGGGTTTTTATTAACCCTTTCCTTCAGCCTTAGGAGGCGGCCTTCCATGAAATAATATATATTGATCGGAATGCTTTAGAGTACAAACTGTGAACGGTTATGATTTTATTTACCCAATATAATCCTATAATAAACTTAACAGAAGGGCTACCACTTCTTGCTCTATTTACCTTCAGTTCTGTATTATTATTAATGATTAACGATACTCATCTATGTGATACTGATCACATTAACGATTTTAAGTCTTAAAGTGGGAAACAGATAATATCACTATTCTACATTTTATTTCTATTAATCTCAGCAATTGTTCACATTTTCAAAACAAATTTTTTGTGATGTGTAGTAAAGTGTCTCCACATTGTCCAAATGACATACCCACCTGTGTCTTTCCCAAATAACTTATTTTTTCATTTACTGTGAAAATGATCAATTTTCTTTCTCTTTTCTGCCATGTTTTTGGGATAAGAAACTGAATTCATTTCCCTGTCTTCACTGCACCAGTGAGTTTACTCTCCATTAACGTTTTGCACACAATACTGACCATTGAAATAGAACAGAGTTTATCTAAACTCATCAAAACTTTGTGTATATATGTATGTGTATGTTTTTAATTCTTTTTTAATATTGTCATTTTCAAATGTACATAAATGCAAATGTGATTAAAGAAGAATAGGATACAATTACATTTAGATGTTTCTTACTTGTAAGTTTTTGATACAGGTCCGTGGGCACCATGTTGGTGACCTCTGCTCTACAATAACAGTAAAATCACTTTTAAATTTAATACATGTATAATGTTTATTAATTACATCCTTTGAGCTCAACTTTGTCTATTTGTTGGGAAATGCTGCAGTGCATATCCTATGATTGTTAATTGCACTTTGAAAATATTCACATTTACCAGCACACGTCCTGCAAAGTACAACAGTACTCTTAGAGTCCTAAGCTGGGGCAACGTGGGGTAAGGTGAACTAGACAGAAGTACAACTGCGGTGCTTGAAAGGTAGAGAACATAGGACCTGTTGGCCTTAAGCATTTCCCTACAATGATCAGCTCCCATGGAACCTGCCCATCACTAATCCGCAGCCTTATCTACGTACATTCATACATCCAAGTACAAATTACACATCTGTCTATCTATCCAAAACATATTTGCAGAATATGTATCATTAAATGTGTGGTGTGTTGCACTTTTTTGGATTTTAGAACAGACATCAGATCAATCGGCTCTTAAATCAATAAATTCATTGCCTCTATACAATAAATAAATTATATAAATATATATATATATACATTTCCCACTTGTGGGACAATAAAGGATTATCTTATCTTATCTTATCTTATACGGATACATGTGGTTTTGGACACGAATGTGTCTGAAATGCATTGCATACCCTGTGCATATATTCCCTCATTAAAATGCAGAATGTGCTTCTGTGAATCTGATATTGATTTTCCATCACCTTTTAATTGCTCATACTGTGAGTGGAGCGCGTTCTTTGCTCAGATGTCTGAACACCAAAGCTACTTCATTGGTTACTTCCCACCATTCGAGTTCCCGCAAACTGGAAGTGTACTGAGCCAGACTTCCATTACTTCCTGGTGAATACGAGATTAGCAAGTTGGTGCGGAACAATATTGAATTAAGTGCTGGCGTCGCATCAATCAGAGTGCTGCAATGAATGACATGCTCATTAAGGTTCCGCAAAGCAAAGATGCCCTTAATCTTCCCCTGTGGGACAAGAGTGGCGCCATTTAGCTCTTCATAGTTTTTATTGGCCCTGAAAAAATAAGCATGATGTTCGACATAACAACTGGTGTTGGGACACCAATGTCAGGTCTGGGCATCAGGAAAAAATTTTATCCACAGAAACATTGCAGCCATGGAAGCACTAAATCAAGAAAAAATTATTGTATAACAGCAATAGGAATGATGTATTACTGAAATGAATAACTTTACTCTAAATGATGATGTTTCTTACATGATTATTGGCTTCAACGTAAGAGTAAGTGGGAAAACAGTTTAGCTGTAAAGAACATTTTCATTATGCTCAGGTCCTTAAAACGAGTTTCTCTATAGTATTGTTAATAAAACATGGGACTTTAAACAGCCAATCACTCAACATTTTCTTTAAGAACACCAGTATTGCAGGAAACAACCAGAGAGAGTGGGCACTCAAGAACATCAACTAAAATTGGAAAATGCCTTTCATGCTTGATGTTTAACAGTGATAGATTCTATGATTCATTAGTGACAAGATTACGAACACTCAAAAACATCTGAAATTTTGGAAAACAATGCTTAAAAACAATGGATGTAGGGCAACATTATACCTTTAAATTAAAGATAAAATTATTTTGATGGTACATTGACTTGTGCTCAGGAGAATGGCATTTCTGTGATTGACAGTGATCACCCAGAATCGTATCAATATATGGGTTTGCTGTCCTGTCCCTGGAGCCTTTGGGACCACTTTATTATAATGGCAAGACCAGATAGCTAGCTATAACAAGAAGATGCTAGCTTGGAATTCTAAGTCTAGAAATCATAGCAAAGGCAGTGAAGAAACCATGATGACTCCTGTCTAAACCCTGAAAAACTCACAAAACAAAAAGTTGCTTTCATCAGTGCCATATCAACAGATGCATATGTTCCTCTGAGTGGGGAAAAGTGTGATTTATGACTGTGGTGTAATGTGAATTACACTACAAAACTGTAGAGTAAAACCAGTAGAAAAACATAAAAAATGTGTTTTGTACAAAGTGGGGCTTTAATTGGTCTAGGAAACAAAAGTTGTCTGGGAAACAAATGTCAAGTACCTTTGTAAACTGATCCGTCTGTTTAATGTAATTGGGCACAGATACACTAGACAAGCACTAATGTTGTCACATCCAAAAATGACCTGATTCAGTCATACTAAATATAGAAGCCAGCACTGAGAAAGACACTCTATTCTTTATAGAAAATAACCAGTGACATCGTTTGCATTAAATTAAATGATAAAGGAAAGTGGATATTGATTAATAGTGATAAGCAATAGATGTAGTTATAAGATGTGGAGGCTGATGAACAACTGGCAGGCTTGGAAAATGTCTTTGTTTCCCAGTGTTCAACTTGATTATGCTGCTTTTAACTCGTTTACTAATAGTGGGGAACCGAAACACACCAAGAAAGCTTTTTGATATGACATATGTCTGTTTTTTATGGGCAGAGATAAGCTACAATCAGTGAATAGCAATGCTTTTAATAAGTCAATTAAGTGATATTTCAACCATTCATAACACGAAAGAATGAATGTTCTCCAATGAAATGTTCATTACTTGGGTAGTGAGCTGTAATACCATAAAACTTGAATTATGGTTGAACTTAAAAGTAAGGTTTCTCTTAAAAATTACAATATACGGTAACATTGTGTAAAAATAGTAATGTATTTTAAAATGTCTCCAGTGATCTCTTCAAATATGATGATAAATTCCCATTATAGTCCAATACAGCAGCCCAATTTGAGGCAAACAGAAAAAAATGGGCACTGGGCACTACTTTTTAAAATCTTGTGATTTTATTTGCAAGATGACTAAGGATCAGCATTTGTAGCAGCATGTTTCTCTCACTCTTCCCTACTTAAGAACTCAAGCTCCTATGATCGCTCCAAAATCCACTGTTAACACAGTAGATGTGAGTGTTAAGTAATGTTCTTCTGCTTAATGCAAAGCACCTTTTCATGGGTCATTTCTTCGTCTAATGGCTTCTGCTCGACTTAGCTGTTTTAGGGAGGTATAGCAAATTAGATTGAGAATCTATTTGGAACTTTTGAATCCATCATCTACCATCTCTGAGAAATTGTGCTTTTCATCTTCAAATGTTTCCTCTAAAATTCTTCAGCATTCATTGTAAATGAAATTATTCCCATATTTGGTGTCTTCTTTTGTCACAGAATAATTCACTCTTTCATCAAAGAAATCCAACTCAATGTCGGGGTCCTGCATGTTCCATTGCACAACTGAATAATGCATACACTTGAGTTTCGATGATATGACATTAAATGTATTAATGTGTAGTGCGCCAAGGAAAATGTTTTGCCAAATGAACTCTAAAAAAATGTGTCTAAAAGGTTCTTTGGATCCATAAAATGTAAGAGACGAACCCCCTTTAGTTTCTCTCCGGATGCAGATTCAGTTTAGCTGTTTAGAACATTTTCACATCTTACCAGCCATGGAACATTTAGGAACCATTATTTTTTATATCCCAAAGCTTCTTTACAACAGTACCTAAAGCCTTTCTTAGCCTGGTCTACATCATGGTTTAAAGAATGACAAATCTCAATGAGAATGATCAGAACGGAAAAAAAATCACAAACTGAAAACATGACCCCACTTCTTCCCACTCTTTCCGAACACGATCCTTCCCAGTGTAACGCATGTGTCAACAGAGAAAGAAGAAAGCGGGACAGATCAGAGCCGGAACTGTAAGACAAAAGGGAAGCATTACAGCCAGTCATAGCCCACAGATCTTTGTCTTTTTGGGATCTGCAAGGTTCTACCACTTGTTTCTACACTCCTTCATTGTCATGTATCAGATTTTATCTTGTTCATCAGTCTAGCAATGTCTATGAATTGCATTTATACCCATCTTGATTTATGCCTCCGCCAGCATTGTGAAAGGTAATCATTTGCCAGAACAGATGCTATGTTTGTTAGTTTTGTTTACTATCAAAATGTTTACAGGCATATTTCTACTATCAGCATTTATTCATTCTACTCTTAAAAAAAAAAAAATAATAACAAATAAAATGAGAATTTCACCAAACTGACAACATATTTGCAAAATTGTCAAATGGCATTGTAAAAATGTTTTTATAATAATTAGCACTTGATTAATATAACATTAAGTTTCTGCACATAGATTCAGCATTATTCATTTTTTGTTTTCAATCAACATCAAGCAACGTTTCAATGTTTGGACAGAAATTTCAACTAGAGGATCTCAAACTAAAACTTGCTAAAACTTTTTATCTCCAATTTGGCCTTTTACAAGTAATCAAAGTGACAAACAACTACAGCTCACGTCTGTGTTCCTACGCTTCAGTTAGGAACTGGGAAGGAAAAAAATGTTCACTGAGAGTGGTAAACGCCAACGATGTGCCTCATTCATCATTCGTGGGACAACACTGTCCTTGCTACTCTCAGGTATCTCAGCCAGTTCCTGTATCAGGACCATCACCGGTGTGTTCCGATCTTCCCATTGTTATCGACTGGCAGGTGGGACCTGAAATGCCTTACGAATGCAGAATTTCTTCCCAATTGCTCAGTGTAATAAGAATGTTCTTAAAACTGGGAAAAAGTGCAGAACAAAACAATAGCCCTCAGGCTTCAGCACAATGTAAAGAACGCGGTGGATGTGTCTACATGATGTTACTACTGTTGTTAGTGTTGCCTCTCGTGTTTACTTATATGTGGATTTGCCAATGTATCTGAACAGTTCAGGTGATTTATATAAAGTAGAAAAAGTAGAGAACTGGAGCGGAAGAGGTGTGAGGTGTAAATGACGGGTAGATTACTTGTCGTTAGGTTCTGCTTAGCCTGCACCCCTATCTAAGCAGCGAATCGCCGATAAAAATCACTCCCCCTCCAGGGGTTAGAATTCACCCGGCTGTTCTTCCGGTACAACAGCTACAGCTCGGCGCGAGCAAAGTGTGCGCGGCGGCACAAAGTGCTTTCAGCACCACCGCGGAAACGGACAGCTCCCCCTGCATCAAGATAGCAATCTCGCTTTCGACTCACCTCCGACGGAGCACAGGCACGCGGACAGGAGCAACAGGAGCTGCACGCGGCCCATGTTCGAGCTCTAGCCTTCAGCACAGCCGCCGCGGGTTCGTGAGCGAAAACACGGGAGTGTTTACCTCCTCGAGAGCGCGGCCGTGCGGGGTTTTTATATCGCCGTGCTCGGCCACATTTTCGCGTCTCGCAGCGTACCAGCTGTTCGCGCATGGCGTCATAGGGGGTGGGCGGGGCGACTCCTCCTTTGTCAGAACGCTACTGGCCAGACTCGGACTCGCCTGCGCGCTCATTGGAGGAAAGACACGTCGATCGCAGTGGAGACGCGGAGGCGGACTATATAACGTGAAAATAACGTGGGCTTTATAGATAATTGGAGGACTTTTGAGGGCAAAGCTGGCCTGCTAGGGCGGGACGGTATCCA
>JBBIGC010057040.1:0-11180 GCA_037576955.1 Lepidarchus adonis | reverse complement strand
GTAAATGGTCATGAAAATAAAGAAAACACATTGAATGAGAAGGTGTGTCCAAACTTTTGGCCTGTACTGTATATTAAAACAAACTCAAGACCTCAGACTGGTTGTCCGTGAATTGCTTGTATTGTATTTATTTTGGTTCATTATAATTAGAAAAATAAAAATATATTCTGCATACCATAACCACACATTTATCATATGGAATTGTCAAAATATGGATATTACAGAAAAGTACAGAACATGGTCAAGCCTTGAGGCCAACAGATACACTCAATGTACCTTTAATGTAGCCTGATTGGATGATTTCACAAAAGGTCTCATTTTTCCTCACTATGCTCCAAAATTGTGAAGAGCTAATCGGAACATATCATTTGTGCAGACCCATTTATTATCAACATTCTTCAGCAAGAAGACTTGTTGAAAGCCCATAACTTGATCCTGATCAGCCTGCAAAAATAAGACAATAAATATTTTAAAATATGTATATATAAAATATAAAAATAAGCATCCTCTTATATTATACGGTCATGGTTTTGACAAATAAAGGTTTTCACAAAGTTTGCTGCTTCATTTTATGATGGCAATTTGCATATACTCCAGAATGTTATGAAGAGTGACCAGATCAAATGGTCCTTCTTTACCATGAAAATAAACTTTATCCCTAAAAACACATTTCCACTGCACTTCAGCCCTGCCACAAAAGTACCAGCTGATATTATTTCAGTAATCTTCTCGTTAACACAGGTTAGAGACGAGTTGACGTCATGCTGATTGAGTTAAAATAGCAGATTTGATGCTTTAAAAAGGAGGGTGATCCTTGAAATTATTGTTCTTCCTCTGTCAACCATAGTTACCTGCAAGGAAACACATGCACTGATCATTACGTTACATAAAAAGGGCTTCACAGGCAAGGATATTACTGCCCCTAAATTAACCATTTATCAAATCAAGAACTTCAAGGAGAAAGGTTCAATTGTTGTGCCCTGGCACCCAAGAAAGTCCAGCAAGCACCAGGACCATCTCCTAAAGATGATTCAGCTGTGGGATTGGGGTGCCACCAGTGCGGAGCTTGCTCAGAAATGGCAGCAGGCAGGTGAGAGTGCAAAAGAAGAGTTTTGGAGGATGGCCTGGTGTCAAGAAGGGCAACAAAGAAGCCACTTCTTCTCAAGAAAAACATCAGGGACAGGCTGATACTCTTCGAAAAGTACATGGACTGGACTGCTGGGGACTGGGGTAAAGTCATTTTCTCTGATGAAACTCCCTCTGATTGTTTGGGGCATCCGGAAAAATGATTGTCCAGAGAAGAAAAGATGAGCACTACCATCCATCCTGTCTCATACCAACAGTTGAGCATCCTGAGACGATTCACATGTGTGGGGCTGCTTCTCATCCAAGGCAGTGGGCTCAATCACAATTATGCCTTAGAACACAGCCATGAATAAAGAGTGGTGCCAAAACATCCTCCAACAGCAACTTCTTCCAACAATCAAAGAACAGTTTGGTGAAGATAGGTGGCTTTTCCAGCATAATGGAAGATAATTGAGAACTAAGTGGCTTGGGGAACAAAGCATTGAAATTTTGGATCCAAGGCCAGGAAATTTCCCAGACCTTAATCTAATTGAGAACTTGGTCAATCCTCAAGAGGCAGGTGGACAAACAAAAACCCCTATTCTGACAATCTCCAGGCATTGATTATGAAAGAATGTGTTGCCATCAGTCAAGACTAGGCTTAGAAGTTGATTGACAGTATGCCATGACGAATTGCAGAGGTCTTGAAAAAGAAGCACCAACACTGCAAATACTGACTCTTTGCATAAACTTGATGTAATTGTGAATAAAAGTCTCTGAATCTTATGAAATACTTGTAATTATACTTCAATACACTACAGAAACAACTGACAAAAAGACCTAAAACACAGAAGCAGCAAACTTTGTTAAAAAAACAGTATTTGTGCCATTTTTAAACTTACACGGGACTGACAGCAGCGTTGGATTAAGATTTTATATGGAAAAAATATATATTAATAACACCACCTGCTGGACAAAATCTCTAAATTGATTCACATTGTGTAGCGGCGCCATTACGGCCTCCATGCTCCAATCTGAAAGCCAATAACACAGGAGTGCGCTTTCATGTGCATGTACAACCCATTACCTTTAACTGGCCCATGACCATGCTCATGATGCAGTTGTCCACTGTGGGGTGGTGGTCTTGAGCTGTGATGCTGTGCTGAATGGTCTGAAATGGCAGGCTCTGAAAACAAAAGAAAATTAGAAAATTACATCCTTGTTTTTATTGCCAAGTTTTAACCAGTTACAGCAGGTGTGTACACTATTCTATCATGATACTGCTTCTCAGTTATAGTCCATTGTATCCATGCTCATTACAGTCACCAGTTAAATGTACTTTATGATAATTACTGACCACTTCTGGTTGTTCTGAAATACAGAACAATGAAAAATAGTACAGTACTTCTATGGAAGTGTACTTTTTGTCTTCTCTTTGGTTGAACTTTTTGGCGAATTCAAACAAATCATGATCAGTGTGTAAGACATTATTGTAAAAGGAGACAGAAGCAGGAAGTTTATGAATCCTAACAATTCTAACTTACACCGATCAATCATAACATGAACAGACAGGTAACGTGAACAATGGGACCAGAGGTATCAGTGTACAGTCAGTTCTTCACACTAATGGGATAAAAAGGGGGAAAGCCAAGGGATATGAGCCATTTTGACAGAGCATCTCCAAAACACCAGGTCTTAGAAGTTTTCCAGGTCTGCAGTAGTTAGGTCTGACTAAAATTATCCGAGGAAGAACTGGTGAATCTGTAACAGTTGTGGGCACCCAATCATTGATGCATGTGATGAACGAAAGCTAGCCTGATCCCAAAGAGGGGCACCTGTTGCACAAAATCTGTCTCTGATAGAAAGGTGTCAGAATTGTGGGTATGAAAAATTCACTTACACTCAGTTTTCCCATGATGGCGCTCTTCCCTTGAAACCCCTGTCCTTCCCAGGACAGACAGGAGGCATCGGTCTAATGGAGGAAATACACATTAATTGTTTTTATTGTTTTTAAAGTCTTAAACAGACACCCTGAGCTAGCTTTCTCTGAGGGATCATTAAATTTGTCATTTAATAATAACACTGATGATTGATGAAGGAAATAAATGGAAGTCAGCCAAATAACTGCTTCATCATAAAGAGGAGCAGTGGTGGCACAGTCAGTGATGCTGCATTCACAACGACAAATCGTCACTTTCACTGCAGGAAAGCACGCGCACTCCCCCACCTCTTACCACAGCTTTCAGCATCGCTCACTTCACATACTTACACCCAACACGTGCGCTACAATATTCAGCTTACATAAAGGTCAGCGAGCTTTCCACGGTCCGTATCGAACTGCTGATAGTAAAGCTGCACAAATCCCGTGCCGATCTGCTCCCACACAGGTCTCTCTGCCATCGCAACAAACGCGCTCTAGATATAAAAGTCGAGGCGCTGAAATCGGACAAACCGAAAATGAGACGAACAACACCGTTATAAATACGGAAGAAATGAATTAAACTTTTTGGAGTAGCAGAGTAACGAAAAAGTTACGACTAACTTACCAAAAACCCTTCGACAGAGATAGAAAGTAGGAGAACAGTCTAACACAGACTTGACTTGGCGCCTTTACGCGAAAAAAGCAGCAAATGTGGCGCGTTCCCAAACCACCTGATTTAGGTCATGAACTGATTATAACATTTTTCACTTGGAGTTCCTGTTTATGAAATGAAACCACATTTTACAGGAGTTACATTTAAAACCTGAAACATTAACCACTATATATAATTTCGCCGAAACAAGCACATTGTTTAAGCTATGTTATTTTCTTGAACACAGGAAACACTAAATATTGAATACACCTCTATGCTCAGTCGTAGTGTCCTCACAAAATATTATACATGTATTTTTAATTATTAAACATAGCATAATTTTATTATAGATGTTTTACTATAATAATGAAATTAGTTAATGTTGTTCAAAATTTCTGTGAAGTATTTTTTATAGTATCATGTAAACAACAGACCTAGGATCAGTGCTTCTAAAATAATCACACTTGGGTGATTCTGAAACGTCTGTCCTGGGGTCGGAATAACAAACCATTCTATGTAAGGATAATTTAATTAACAATAGCCCGAATAGAAACATAGTCAATTTTATCACTGGGTAAAACTAAAGAACAATTAAGTTACAAGTAAGTACGATAAAAAAACAAAACAAAAAAAAACGTGAATAAGACACACAAACGTCATTTCAGGTTTAGGGCTTTTATTTTGACAAGGAAACCGCGGTTCTTCTGAAGCTTCCGTAAAACGAAACGTTCCGGATTTATTGCGAAACCACGAATATTTGAAGTATTTAAGTATTTGAACAACAAATTAAATCTGAGGTTATTAAAGACCCTTTAAAATCTGCGTTTTTTTTTATTTTCACACGTTTCTCGGACTTTTACGTCGTGGGCCAAGTGTCAGCAACTTTTGTGTAAATAATGTCTGGATTTCAGGGGGTATCTGCATTGTGTGAAAATACAAACGAGGTGTTTTTAGATGTGTCAAAATTACTGTTGACTTATGCAGACAATATTCTCAGGTAAATGCAATGTTATTTACCTTTTTGGCGCTAGTTAGCTTGCTACCAGCTAGCTTGCTAACTGGCTAGATAAATGTAGTTGTTATTTAGGATACTTGATGTATGTATAGTAAATTCACCTTTCTTTATTCATTCTAAATCAGGACGTGGTATTTTTGTGTATAGAAATTAATATTATATACCAAATATTCTGCATAATTTAAATAGGTCTCCCCTATCAGACAGTATCAGTCAAAAAGAGAGGATGTGTACACTGTTCAGTTTACCAAGTTGACACAAGGTACTGAAAAGTCTATTCTTAGTTATACGTTAAATTATAATAATCATAATGATTTTTTATACTGTTAAAACATTAACCAGCCATTGTTGTTGTTGTTGTGTTTTTATTTGTTTGTTTGTTTGTTGTTGTTGTTTTTATTTATTTATTTTGTGTTTCATTAACCATAATATGCAGTTTATTATCCATTTGTCCACGATGGCAGTCATCAGCTCTTATATACCTTGTTTCTACAATTATTTACTATTTTATAAGAAGCAGATTTACTGATTGGGGCTATCATATGCCAAATTTAATATACAGCCGTGACCCTGACATGGTAGTGTGTATGGTGCTGTTTCAGATGCAGAGGATGGCTTACACAAGCTGTTCATCAACATTGCTGTGTCTAATTGTATGTAACAGATTATTTAAATAAAGTGACAAGTAAGTCTGTACAATGTGTAAAAACCTCAGCATAATAGCTGTACCTGATACACTTGTACCACCAGGGCCACACACACTACCATGTTACTATCACTCAAGTGTCACTTCTATACTGAAGCTGAATCAGGTAGCTAGAGGTCACAAAGTTTGCAGTATTCAGTGCATGGCTAACTCCTTCAGGTCCAGCGCTAAACATCGCCAACTCTGTTTGTTTTACTCTCCTCAGGAATCCAAATGAAGAGAAATACAGATCAATACGTATTGGCAACCCAACCTTCTCCACCAAACTTCTTCCCATTAGAGGAGCAGTGGAATGCCTGTTTGAAATGGGCTTCGAAGAGGTATTTCATTTTTAAATATTGCTCAGATGTTCTTTGGAATTGTGCTTGTTTTATCCATAGTAATAGTGTCTCATCCATTCAGCATTGAATATCTGAACTGTTGTGCATCTTTGGGTCATAGGGAATTTGGTAATGATAGAAGTTCTTGTGCTTTTTCATGCTGTTGTTGCTGTTAGGCGGAGACACATCTAGTTTTCCCAAAGTCGGCATCTGTAGATCAGCTGAGACGTGTGAGAGAATCTATTGCTGCAGAGAGGGACCAAAGGCTTGGGACAGGCCAACGAACATCATGCCCCCAAAATGCAAGTCCTAGCAATCATCCTGCCTCTGTTTCACCTCCTGCTGCTGCTCCTACCCCTGCCCCTGCCCTGGCATCGGCACCCCAACCACCTGCGCAACCACCTACTCAGCCACAGTCAATGGTAAGAATATATTAGTCAATGATCCAATTCACAGACAGCTGGGGGCAATAGATTTTGTCCACATATTATGATTTGATACCTATGATATGATATTTTTGGTCACTTTTTACCTTAAAATTTGGAAAACGTAAATAATGGTAACCATCGGATTTATGATAATTGAACAATAGCTTCATGTAACAGTATTATAACTGCAGTTTGTTCTGAGGTGCTGGTCTGAGAACACAGTGACAGAGGATTGAATGTTCTGCAGTAAAACACACAGGCAGCATGGGCACATATGTGTGGACTGTGCAATCAACAGCAAAAAATATGCCACATATATCTTTCAACACATTGCTTAGTAATTAACTGCACTTGGATATAAAGCAGGTCTGTAAATATTCATATGTAAAGTTCAGCTTAAGGCTCATTTTGAACAACCATGAACATAAACACATTTATGAAAGTGAAACTAACTCATGAATACAACTAAAAACTGTACATTAATAATATTAATAATATAATTCCTGCCTTAGAGCGGATGATTAGATACTCTGCTCAGTGTCGGTGGATAATACACAGAAAATATCGACATCTACCAACAAATCCCACATCCCTAATCTTTTTATGATTTTTTTCTACTAATTTCATATTTAGTTATTATTACTGTTGCTGTAATGGGATGTACAGTCATTTCAGTATCATATTGGTATCAGCAGATCTTGTGTATTGACATCAGACATATGTTTGAAATTGAATGATATTTGTATATATTATATATAAATATTTGATATATTGTGCTCTGGAAGATGATAACACACTTCTCTAGATGGATGTAGTTGCTAATTCCTGCATCTCTTTAAAGAAAAGATATTAGCCTTTGTATTGGTATTGGAATCTGCAGACATGTAGATGAAAAATATTGAATATTTGTGTCAGCCAACAATTATCACATTATCTGCAATTGTTACATCCTTATCTCTTAGAAATGTACTTTGTAGAGCTTTGAAGGCTGAAGACAGGGGTGTCCAGCGTCAGTCCTGGAGGGCTGGTGTTCAGCACGTTTTGATGATTTTTTCCTCCTCAGACCTAATTCAACTCACCAGCTAAATGCCAGATTTAGTGAATGTGTTTAAAGAGGAGAACCAACAAACAGTGTTGGACGTTGCCCCCCAGGACCGACATTGGACACCCCGCATTAACAGTTATAATGTAACAAAATAAAATGATGCATAAATATTTATAGATTTTATTATTGTGGGTTATTTTGCAGCTTTTATTAATACACAATGCATTACACTCACTGTGGCACAATGCTCTTTGTTGCAGCTTTTAAAAACACATGAAATAGAGCTTTAAAAGTTTGTTATGAATGTATCCCCAGTTCTGTAAAAGCATGAGTGAGGTATCTCACTATTAAAAGACTCTTTCTATGGGTTACGCCTCACTGCATAGTCCTAAGAAGCCATATCAATAATCCAGTCCCCCATTGTTTGACAGTCTTGGCATGTGTGTCGGGGAGGTGCTGCCCTCCTCAGTATAGGAGGATAGGACACAACATCATTTGGATATTTAAAATTAGCATCCCTCTTCCTTGAGGAGTGAATACGATTGATGAATTCAATATTTTGGGGACAAATGCCAGGCTTTAACATAACCTTGATGAGTGCACTGTTGGATGCACTGACGGCACGTGATGCGAACTCTAGCAACACCACTGTTTTAATTGATAATATTTTGAGGTCCATGTCATATAATTATTGATAGAGTGAGTGAGCCTCCAGCACCAATGAGAAGTTCCATGAGGGTGTAAGTGATTTGTATACTGAGCGCAACCATCATGATCCCTTCATAAAGCGAGTGGGTTTTGAATGGCTATTTTAACATCAAATCCTACATGACTGGAGGACATGGCAGCTAGATACACTAATGGTGGAGAAGGTTTTACCTTTGTCCAAAAGTTCCAGTTAGAAGGACAAAATCAATCAGACTGAGCAGAAAAGGCATCTCCTGTACGTTCCTTAAAGACTTGCCATTTATCTGATGTACATGCCAAGTCTGCCACCTATTGGAGGGCTAGAGTAGTGATCTAGGGCTTCTGGTGAGGCATATACCATAGTGAGAGTCTTTCAAAAGTGAAACCAGAACTGAAGGGAATGCTTTAAAGGAAATGGCAGCTCCTTCAAAAACAAGCAGACCTACCAATGCAAGCATATAGCGTATGAGAGTTCATTTGATTAACACGGCAGATTTTGTTTTTGTTTTTTTGTGCTGTGGTGCTATAGTTGGACAACATGTCACTTCTAAGGACTCTGCAATCAAACTTTCAACATGTAATGATATACGAGGGCTCTGAACTGCAACGGAAAGCTCTTAGTTGTATACCAAAGGCCCAGCTCTGGTCCAGTGCTAAAGAACGCCTGCAACAGGCTAAGAACGCAGAAGCAGGTAAGAGTTTTGCTGAGTTTTTAATCACTGACAGAATTATTTTCTCATTTAATACAGTTTTGCGTCTTTGTCCAAGACTAAACAACTTCTCTCTGTGAAATGTAAAGGCAGTTTTTTGGCTGCAACGTGCCAGTTCCACTTTAATTCACTTGCAGAACCAGTTTTTGTGCCCTGAAGGATAAAGCTGAATTACTTCCTCTGCAGTCTGTACTTTGTTATGCTGAAAAGAGTTACTGTGTATTGAGTGTGTAGTGCAAACCGTTTAAAAACACATTTGTAAAAGGCACTAATCGTCTGAGATTTCCGTTTTTATCAAACACCATTCACTCCTCCTGCACCCAGCTTCTGCTCTCAAAACACAGAAGAGGTTTGGTCTGAAGCTGTTCTGTAATAGTCTATCACTTGCATTATACTCAAAGCAAGGATAGCTATGCCTAAATAAACTACTCTCAATGTTTTCCATTAAAACATATAAAAAGTTCATTCATAATATTTTTAGAATATATTCTAATAAGGCACTGGGAAACTCTGCATTTTAAAAAAATTATTTGCTTAGTATTTGCCATTCATTACCTGTTTCACTGCTGATCCCAAAATCCTCCAGCAGGACCTATAACTTTTTTAATATATCAACAAAAGTATAACACTTTTGGTAAATGTACACAACGACATTTTATTTGCTAACTCAAATGAGGGTAAACATGTCAAAACTCTTTTGTTGTTTAATTTTATTATTCTAGGACTTGGAAGACAGTCAGGAATTGTTTATAACATTCAGGTTTTTAAAGGCCTTAAAAGACTTCAGTGTTCATAAAGTAGTAATTTGTTAGTTCTTCTTTTCTGAATGCATGAAAATAAGTGGGGAAATGTAGTGGTTAAAAAATTATTGAAGATTGAGTGTTCCTAACAACTGTACCCTAAAAGACCACCAGAATTCTATTAAATCTGCAATATGTAGTACCCTTGGTACTTAAGACTTTCATCATTTTGAAAATGAAACCTCCCCAACTTGCCAGTAACTGTACAAAAAAAAGAACAACAAAAAGAAACTGAGAGTGTAAAGTCGAAGTTTAACAAACTAAGTTAACCTAGAATTGGGATTATTTAAATGGTGCAAACAACTTCTAAGACTGAACTTAAGAAGAGGCATGAATGGAAGCTGTAATACATACAATCTTTTCATGGGACAACACTTTGATAGAATGTAGTGTAGTCCAGTGTACAGCTTGTAATGTCCATTAAAATGCCCAAATTGCTGGCAACAAAACTGAATTAAATATTTGCAAAAATGTGAGGGTTGTACAATACAGCAGACATGCCTGGATTAAATAAATAAGAAATTAAAAGCAAGAAAATAATTTTATATAACAGTTCTCCATTAGTAGCCAGTTTGTAGTAAACGTGGTCTGTAGTAAACGGCAATCTGTAATGACCCACCGCTCTTTCCGTACACCAATCCTCTTTTCGTACCAACTGGGCTCCGCCCTCCTGCAGTGAATCATACTGTAAGTACCTTTTCGTATCAAAACTGTTTTGTCATCGGATGCTATTGAGGAAGGGAGAAAGTCTAAACGAAATTCCTTTGTGTACATTTTGCCCTTTTGTATAAACTTTTTTTTTTTTTTTACCTTTTTTTCTTACCCTTTTTCTTCTCGACCAGCCGCTCAAAGAACTCACATGGAGCGCGATGTTGTTGTGAACCGAGTTTTATTAGTACCATTCAGAACAAAATGACAACTCGTTCCTGACTCTCTCTGTGTAACATTAGTGCTTATTTACTAATTAAACGAGCTGCCGTTAGCTTGAGCTCTCACAACTCCCAACTCACTCTCACTTCCACCAAATCAAACTCTTAACTCCGCCCCTTTCTGCCCGTGCTGCCCACTCGTTTTCCACTTTCCGTCAGAAACGCACCTCATCTTGTAACAACATTAATCATAACCCACAGGGTGAAGCAGTTTGAGGGATGGAAACGGTCAATTGATTTAGCGTTCAAATGCTGTGCATTAACATACGCAAAAGAACATTCAAGTGAAGAAGCTGCACATTTTGTGCTGTAAATATCGTCTTCATTGTGTCTGCGAGGAGAAAAATAGCCTGTCTCTATTAAACACCTGTCTCTATTAAACCGGGCTACTATATATACATGCAAATCTCATGCAAATGTTTGTCCACCCCTTGATAAATAACAGAGTTTGTTGATTTTGTCATTTTTAAAATGTTGACACAGTCTCTCTAGTACATGGACAAATACACAATATGTTCAGCAATCATTTATGCATAGTTAATGCCATTTTACAGGGTTTTACAGGGTTTCAGACCTTAATCAGTTCTTAGATTTGATGTCAGCTGGTGCCAATTTCAAAGCTTTACACATACTGTGCACGCCGCCAGGTTCCCGCAGTGCCTCGCCAGGCCACACGAGGGACTGTAGGGGAAGTGCGGCGTCATACCTCTGCAGTTCTCAGTCATAGAGAGAGACAAGAGGCCATTAGGGCTGGTGATTCCACAGCTGTAGTACCCGCTTGCCTGCACCTGAGTTTTCCTTATAAATAGCCAAAGCTTCCAGCGAAAAAGTCGCTGGTCCATTGTTCAGTATTACTAGAACAATCCCAGTCAGGTAATTTGGTGAACCGAGACGGTCCTTTC
>JBBIGC010057001.1:0-11181 GCA_037576955.1 Lepidarchus adonis | reverse complement strand
TATATAGGAACTCTAATGTTTATCAGTACATTGCAGAAAATAATGAACTTTATCACAATATGCTAATTTTTTGAGAATGACCTGTATATATTGTATATACTGTATATTGCAGAATTCTAATTGGCTATGGGTGGCCATCTTTTTTATGAAGCCAAATGGACCTTTAGAAAATGTAAGCAAATGAAGCCAAGTATAAACGTACCAAATTTCAAAATTTGCTTGAGGGGTTCTTGAGATATTGCTGAAATGTATCAGTTGCAGCACCAGTTAGTGAAATGTCACTAGTTTAAATTTAGCTAGGGTCCAAAAAACGTGGTAAAGATGCAGAATGTAAATTTTACATCAAAAGATACTGTCACGCTACAGCATCATGTATGTCATAAGTGGACTTAAATAAAATATAAGAAATAAAAAGAATTATAAATAAATACATATGGAAATAAAATCTAAGAAATTATGGATAATGTCCTATTTAACTTGAAAATGTGTCTTGTTTACAGTATTTCCATTGATGCTGTGTTATCATTGAATGAAATAACATGAAATAAAACCCAATATAAACAATTCCCTCACCTCTTCTCAGGGTCTCTCTGCAGGCACAATTCCACAAAGGCATGGAAGTGAGCACTGAAGGTACGGCTGTATGGATTTGCCCCAGAAGAGGAGGACTGCTCTCCATTGGCATGGCGAGCCCCACTGGCCCCAGGACCTTCGCAGATCCCAGAGTCGGCCCCTGAGCGAGAAGGCTTCATACTGAGTTCCTCTGGGGGGATGGTGGTGGTGTCTAAGAGACATGGCACTGTACCATTCAACTTCTCTAACAGCATCTGAAATGTACATAAACAGAAAGCAGTGTGTGCGTGGTGGAGTGGGGTCTGTATAGGAGACATACCCAAATACTAAAGTAAAAGCAGGTGAAAAACCCTGAAATTGTTTTTTTGCAGTCACGCATGCATCTGCCCAGTTAAGAATATTTCTTTGAGCTGCACATCCTTTTCAGCAGATGCTTGCCTTTGTCCTTGAAATGTTAGCTTAGCCACCTTGCTAGCCCCCGTGCCTCTAAATTGTAAACAAAGTTTTGTTAATAAGATTAGCTTTAGCTCAGCGCTAGCAGTCTCTCTCGGTTTTTTCCTGGAATGTCAAAAAATTAGCCCAGCCACCTCGCTAGCTATTTAGGCCAATCAAAAGTCCTGTGTGCTTTTTCCAGGAAGTTATAAAAAGCTGGCTTCTCTCTTCTCAGTGTCCTCCTCAGAGTTTAGACAAGCTGCTCTTCACATCTAAAGGGGTGTCTGGCTGGAGCCAAGGACAATGCATTCTCACTGGCAATTCATGCATTTCAATTCATGTGCGAGAGGAGGTTCTTTCCTCCAACAATACCTTAAAATCTTGTTACTGATACTTCATTTCAATGAACTTAGACAGATGATAATCTGAACATATTATTAAAACACGTAAATGTAGGTGAATTAATTGCGGAATGAATACATACATTTTCAGGCATCAGATTGATACATCAGATCATCCACTATTTTGGTCAATGCATCATCTATTGTTACACCCCTAGGCATGACATAAGCAATACGGATATTATCACTAAAAGAGTTGCTATTAACACTAATGTTAAGAGTAATGTTATTTTGGGGACGTATGGGCTTACCTGGGTAGCAGGCATGTCTTTAAATGGCACATGACCATTGGCCAGCTCACACGCAGTAATTCCTAGGCTGTAGATGTCGGAGCGAAAATCGTAGCCTTGAAGATTCTGTTAATCACACAAATAAAATTTTATTTTATATAGTAGGTAAAAGTATATTGCATATGGTATGTCCAAAAGTATTAACTTGTTCTGATAAGTGATTTCAGCCATAGCCACTAAGGTGCACCCCTTACCAGCTTGTCTAATCCCCACAGAAAACCACTGACTGGGATGCTCTAGACAGGTGTCCAGTGCCAAGATTTGTCTAGAGGGGTATGAAGTCGCCCAGTATTGGGCTATGGAGCAGTAGAACTGTGTTCTCTAGCGGCATAGAGCACCATCCAGTAACGCTGGAATGAGTTGGAGTGGCATTTGTGACCCAGAACCATCTACCTGACCTCACTCTGTACAGCTCAGTTCTAACAAGAATATTCCATATGCATAAATTCTTAAAGTAGAGGCTTTCACTGCAGCAAAGGGGTGACAAACTCCCTATAACACAACCTAGAAGAAACACTGGATGAGCAAGTGTCTACATACTTTTGCACATATTATAAAAATGTTGTGTACCTGCTGTAACACCTCAGGGCTGAGCCAGGGCAGAACTTTAACACTGTACTGAGGGAAATCATGGACCACCCGCGCCCTCTGGCCATGCCGGATCAGACTGAAGATGCTCCTCAGACCTGAAAGATACACCTGGCCATCTGCTGAGATCAGAATGTGACTTGCCTTCACGCTCCTGCGCAACAGTCACACAGAAACAATCCAGATTCAGTGACACAACCGAGGAGGAATTCTAGACCACATGTATCTGAAGACATCTGGCTGCAAAATAATAATACAAATCCATTTCATGAAATTCAATAACTAATCAGCATGTGAGTATTTCTCACCGGTGTACATAGCCCATGTGATGAATATACTCCAATGCCCGGAGAACTCCAAGCAGGATGTACGCAATGGTCAGTTCACTCATACCATCTGTAAAGTGGGTGCTGATCAAATCTCGCACTGAACCTGGAGAAGCAGAAACTACAAGCTGATACACACACGCTTAAGAGGAACGATGAAAGTCACGTCTTGATACATATACTGCAGGTAAAATAAGTATTGAACACATCAATTTTCTAAGTAAATATATCTCTAAAGGTGCTATTGGCATGAAATTCTCTAATCCACACATGCAAATAAATCAAACCATAGATCCATACATTAAGTTATGTATAATAAAATGGAATGACACAATAAAGAAGTATTGAAGACTATTTCAGTACCGGTAATTCAGAAATTCTTCTGTAACCAAAGGCATCAGTATGTTTTGCAACAATAAGGTTGTGAAAGCTCTTTGGTTTTACCCGTCATGAGATGTTTCTTATGTGACATCTTGGTAATGAGATGCCTTTTTATAGTCTTCAGTTGGGATTAAACCAAGTGGCAGAATTGCTTTGTAATTACTGATCGATTTCAGCGGGTGTCATGATTTTCCATGACTTTTTGCACCTTCCTTTCTTTAGGTGTTCAATACTTTGTGTAATTCCATTTTATTACACAAAACAATGTATGGTCTGATTTCTCTGCATTTCTTTATCAGCATTAGCAGACTGGCCTTCACTCCCTACATGCATTACTGTCCTTGACCCTGTCACAGATTCACCAGTTGTCTTTTCTTGGATCACTTTCAGTAGGTACTACTACTGCAGGTCCGGAACACTCCATAAGACATGCTGTTCTGGAGATGCTCTGTCATCTAGCCATCACAATAGGGCTCTTGTCAAAGTGGCTCTGGTCTTTACATTCACTCATTTTTCTAGCTCCCAGCACATCAATTTCAAGAACTAACTGTTCTCTTGCTGCCTAATATCCCACTGCACTGATATACAATACTGCGCAAAAATATTTGTTCCCATTTATCTCTGCAGTGAGTGTCTTTCTGCAGCAAAAACAGAAAACTTTGGAAATGTGAACAGAACACATTGAAAAACATGTACTGTTGACTATGTTCATTTTATTTGTATTGATTATAATATTAGTGATTGGGAAATTAATTATAAAAACACTTGCTACCTCTAAACTACTCTTGCGTATACATTTCTCAAGACTTTTGCATAGTACTATGTGTGTATAAATGATCAGCTCTTCAAAGAATTATCAAGCTTTTCATGAGTTGGATCAGTTGTACTGAAGAGTGAAACTGTGCCAGGCAGTGGGACTCCATGACTGGGTTTGGGAGCCACTGATTTAGACAAAGAAAAGCTGAGATTTAAAGGCTGTGACTACTCTGTCCTGACTCTGTGTTTACATATTCATGCTTCCATACACCAGCAGCCAAATGTGGAACAAACAAAAAACATTTTTCTATTTTTCTCTTTCTCAAATGTAGTCTGAAGCGTTCAGTATGTGCTAACAAAGTACCCGAGACTAGTGCACTTTATCCGGTGACTGTTGATGCACCTATATTTAGCTGTAACAGCCTGTGACTGGTCGTTTTGCCTGTCATTTGAACAAACTTATGAGCATAAGCAGTGACGTGTACCAAATTAAATGGTTTGATCTTGTGTGGTATTTCTACACTGTCCATCCAGCCTGTTTAGAAGCACTTACTCTGAGTCATGTGTTACTCACAGCACCAATAAGTCTATGCACCCTTACAAGGCCATATTACCATATTATGATTATAGAGGTACACAGTCAACATCCAAAGAATGCACAATTAGACAAATAAAGTTATCAGATTCACTTACCATAGGCCATTAATGGTGTGATCACCCATAACTCGTTCTCTGCGATGAAGATGCTCTTGTAAGGGAGGATGCTGGGGTGGTGGAACAGTTTAGAGACATGGAGTTCTCCCTGAGAGAGAGACAAATGACATTGCATTCTAATAAATACCAGTGCTTATCAATTCCTGTAGGTCACCATAAAGTGTTTTTATCTAATAAAAGATTAGTGACTACAGTTAATGAAGATATATCACAAATACTCAATGTGTACCACTATGCAGTTCTATATAGAACAAATGAAAAAGTGTCACAAACATCATGGAGTGTACAGTAATTCTCCTTCTACTACACGATGCTGCTGAGCTGGTAGAGCAAGAGCTCTTTCAGGACAAATGAAGTACAAATGCACCTATTCACACTGCTTGGATCCTGTGCTGACAAGCTTCACGCTGTGGGCAACAAAAAGTGCCATGCTATCCACCCAGAGAGTGAGGACAAATACACTCTCGTTGACTCCCAGCTACAGATAGCTGTGGCAAGGGTGAGGATCATGATCTCCCAATAATAAAGCCAAATCTTAGACATTTGTGCCACTGTAATGAAAACACAAAACTGTACAGTGCAGGTTTACTCCAAGTTGAATTAATTCAATTAAAACCAGTGTTACATTAAAATTAACCATCCAAGAGGTAACAGACCCTTGGCAGAAGTTTAGAGAGAGATTATTATATCTCTACTGACTAGGGATGTGCTTAAAAAAATAGATACAGCAAAATATCATGACGTACTCATACACTACTGTATGCATATTGGCAGTTTAAGATTTTTTTGGCAAGCTGTCGAATTGTGAAATTGTGCAGGTTTTAAAAAGAAACATCCCCTATGGTGCAGTCCACAATACGGTTGTATGGTGCCAGCAAATAATGTAGAAACATGAGCCACTTTGACACTAAAGATCAGGAACCTGCTTCCTGGTTCAAGCTCCTGTGCGGTTTAGTTCCTGAAACAAACCTCACTCCATCGTTTTCATACCAAACAAGTGAGCCCGGAACTTTTATGTGAAATATGGCATTTAGTGGACATATGTACACAGTATGACATGCAAACAACATGGCTAACAATGCGGCTAACAATGGAGGAGGAGCTGACCGTTTTGCTGATTCTTGTGCAAATGTATTTACAGCTGCTTTAGAGATTCAGCTAAAGGACACATGGACAAGATCCAAAAACAAAGGAGCATGAAAAGTTTACATTTTCGCCTACTTGTGTTGTAGACTGTGTCGTTTTTTTCGTGCTTGAGTGAACATCAGGAAAGCTGACTGGTGGGTAAGAATTGTGACAAACTTCCCAGATGAACAGTGCATACAGAACTTTAGTTTGTCACACACTTCTCTTATTTATCTCTGTCACAATTTGCAACCAGAACTAGAGAAAACGAACACAAACTACAGTGTGGGTGCACCCCTACAAAAAGGTACTGTGTAAATTCAATACTGACCTTAGACTACAGAAGTTTTTCACTGTTTGGTGTAGGGATTTCAGCTGTTTAGAACACTTGTGTTGTTTTTAGACATTATTCAAAATGTATTGTGATCCATATCATATCGTTGCCACTGTATTGTGATACGTGTTGTACTGTGATGTTGCTGCCGACACCCAGTCCTACTACTGACCTGCAGGTAGCTGACCATGTCATTGGTACAGGACTCCAGATCAATCCGTCTAATTGCAACATGTTCTCCAGTGGGTTTGTACTTGGCCAAGTTGACCCTCATTAGGTCTTCCAGACCACGACCTACACACACACACACACACACACACACACACACACAAACAGTCACAAACAGAGTAAACTGACTGATGGTGAGAATGTCTTAGGCTGTGGATGTTACTGATTTTAAACCAGAACTGTCAACTCTACTCTGTATGTTACTGGAGAGTTCCACTAGAACACTACAGAACAAAGGGATTTGTATGATGCATACAATAAACATGAAAACATACTCACAATCAATTTTTTTTTCATGATTTTGGGATTACTGCTGGCAGCAGCACTGGCAAACATCTTAAGCCTTGACTCAATATCTAGACCAAGGGTGGACAACTTCTGGAGAGCCAGTGTCCAGCACAGGTTGGTAGCTACCTTCCTCAAACACACCTGATTCAACTCATTTCTTAATTGCCAGGTCTACTCAGTGTGTTCGAAGAGGGAATCTACTAAAACATGCTGGACACATGCCCATCCCTGATCTGGGACAGCCACTGCTACACCTAAAAAAATCCATTAGGCTAAGTGGCTGAAATGTGAGTAGCTTCTTTTGAACTATACTGAGTTTAGAGCAAATTTCTCAAAGGAAGATTTATTTATAATTTTTATTTATAAATATTTTAATTTTATTAAGAAAATTATTTAGATTTTTCAATTTTTCTGACAAGAAATGTCTGAAAAGTCTTTCACGCTAATTGACTTCAGGTCATACCTATGATGGTGAAGAGTTCGTAGGCACTGCTGTCGGGCAGGAAGGTCCCCATGGTGTCCCGGTGTGGGAGACAGCTCAGAGCTTCATCACTATCTTCATGGGCCTGGAACAGAGGACTGGGGTGTTAGCCAAACTGCTGCTCTGTGTAGCCCCTCTCAATACTCTTAAAGCAGCTTCTTGACCCTGGTACTGGGTGAAGAACCAGAGCTTAAGAATACTGAAGAAAGGCCTCCATGTCCAGCTCAGGCAGGTTTAGGGAGGTGTGAGTGTATAAAGTGCGGACGGGGTCTGTGAATGTACAAAGCATTCAATAAATATGCTAGAAAACCTTGCTGATGGCATAACCATCAATACATCAGCAACCAGGAGGTGAGATCTGTCCTGAAAGTGATCTAGCATGAAGGATGGTGTGCAACTAGTCACGGGGCAGCAAACGTGTTAAACACAAGTTACTCCCATTGTGCATCATAGTAACTCTGAGTCTTGTGACCAAAAGGATATACAGACGCAAAGACTTCCACGTTGCCATTGGTCAAAAAACCAACCAACAAACAAAAGCACAAGCACAATATTAGAAACCTTTTAAGTCTTAGGAAAAGGAAAACAGGAAAACAAAGGAAAATGGAAAACCAATTGATATTACTTAATATCACTTTATTTTAGCATTTAATCTTTTATTTTTTCAATACTTTTGTTGACATTACTTAATATATTTTTCATTCAAATATATTTTTATTAGTTTTGTTATGTTTTTATTCATATTTGCTTTATTTCTATTATTTTCCAATTATACCATGTTTATTTCATTGCTCTCGGCGGATTTTTACTTCAAACTGTATTTTAAATGAATAAGTTTTTCGGGTTCTTTCATATTGTAACTTATCACTGTCTAAACAGCTGTATTTTATACAGACTGTTCGTCTTCATGATGTTTTATTCACGATCAACTTGTTGTTGGCTTATGATCACCAAACATTGTAGGATATACGATGCTCTGCCAAATCTATGAGCTTATATGACCTAGGACGGCAGAAAGTTCTCTCCCTTCTCGTCCAATTGGGATCCCTCCTTAGCCCCTTGCATAAATCAGCACAAGCTCCCAAGAGACGCCGCAGAAAATGTAGTGGTCACCTGCTGGGGCTAAAAGCATACCTAGCCTGTCATCCTGGAACCAGGGGGATTCCCCATGTTTTTTGGCAGAGTCTGGATCAACTCATTTTCATGCGGTGTCGTGGACCCTACCAGCACCTGGTTGGAACCATTTATCGGCAAAGACACAGAGGCCCAGGTTCCCATGAAGTGCTCTCCTTGCCTCCGCAGATGTGGCATTAACCACAGAAGCCTTTGGCCGCTGGTTCAGTCACCGCAGACAGTGAATCTGCCTGCTCCTGCACTAGTGAACAAGACCTTCATCTTCATCAAATGCGGTTTTTCAGAACTTTTACCTAAAGGCTGCCCAAGGTTTACTGGTCGAGGTGGAGGTCTGGTGATTCTTTTCCAAGGAAAAGTACATCTGAATACAGTAGTCACTAACCTCCATTGCCAGTTTTTGAATGAACTATATTTGAATTAGGTTTGTCTCCCCCAATGTTGTGTGGGGTTATATATCCTCAATATAAAAATAACTTTATCCGTGATTTTTCTGACTGATGTCTAAATATGACCGGGTTTTGGTTGTTGGAGATATGAACATTCAGGCGTGTTGACCAACACATCTACTTGTAATAAACTTTTTAAGCATTAATTGAGGCTTTTAACCTTAGATAGTTTGTAAATGGTCCCACTCAGGTCCATGGGCACACATTAGATTTTACTGTGAGGTGTCTCTGATACAAATGTGGACATTTTTTAAGCTGTTTTTTTTTCTGATCACCCCCAGTTCTATTTCAGGTCTCCTTTCCTTCTCATTGTGTCAAGCAGTGCACTCCTGTTTGCATCCATCCTATGAAGAATTCCTCTACAGCCTCATTGTTCTCTGCTGCGTTCAACACTTCTATTGAAGCTTTGGGCTCCGGCATGAGTCAGAATACAGAAGAGTTAAGCTCCTCTTTTTTTATCCACATGTACAGTCAAACCCTGTTAGCTTGCCCCCTGTTATCTCCCAACGAATGGTTGCAAAACAGATTTACTTCCATGTATTTACCTCTGTTAAGAGCTCAACAACCCCGTCTCTCGCCAAATTTAGAGCACAGACCAATAGGGGCGAGCTAACGAGGTTTGACTGTTGTATATGATCTTTTAATCACAACAGACTCTTGAGAGTCTGTTCTTCTGTTATTGTTAGATCTTACAGTTGCTTTTGACACAGTAGAATAACAATATCCTCATCTCTCATCTGAAGCATAATGCAGGGATCAAAGGCACTGTGCTTAATTGGTTAAATCATTTCTGATTTGGCTTGGCAAGGATTAAATTCTTGGACCCATTTTATTTTTGAAAATATTTTTAAAAGGACATTACCGGTATATTAGATACCATTTTTATGCAGAGATTATGCAAATGTATCTGCCTCTTAAGCAAAATGGTGGGAACTGCATAAAGAAACCGCTAGAGTCCTTTCAGGACATCAATGAATGGATAGCATCAATTTAATTTTATTTTTTTTACATTTAAATGACAATTAAACTGAGGTCATTATATTCTGTCCCAGCGGTGCTTTAGAGGTTTCTAACTTAAGCCCACTGTAACCAATCTCAGTGTCAGATTAGACAATCTTTTTAAGCTAGATGCTCAGGTTTATGCAGTTGTGAAAGCATGCTTTTTTCAACTCGAGTTGCTCTCGAAAAACATTTTTATCTCGCACAGATTTTGAGCAGATTGTACACACTTTCATCAAATCACTCCTTGATTACTGTAATGCCCTTTATGTGGGTAGTAGCTTCATTATCTTGCTTATAACTTGTCCAAAATGCTGCTGCTCTTTCCTGTTTTGGCATCTCTGCACCGTCTCCCTTTTAGATGAGGGGAGATTTTATGGTTTGATTTTACGGCCATACACACCATGGTCACACTGTATATCAGGGATCTTTTAAAACCCTACACACACTCCATGTCCCTCCTAAGGATCACACGTTCTCCACTAAATAGGAGGCAATATTCATAGTCAGTAAGTCATAGAAATGACTTGCTGCTCCACATTAGGTAAGCTCCTAGCCTGTCTGTTTTTAAATCTCAGCTTAAAGCACATTTATTTTCCTTCATTTTTAACCACTTTTATTGTAATTCTTGTAATATTTATGTATTTTCTTTGTCTTTCCCATTTATAATGTGTTTCCTAAAATGTAAATCACTTTGGTCAACCTCGGTTGATTCTGAAATGTGCTCTACAAATAAACTTGGTTTACTATGGTATGGATAGTATGTAGAGGCCTGATTTGAATCCATACCAAATATCCATGAAATATGGAATATGGAAGGTTCCTGAGGTAGTGTGTCACGGTCTTTACTGACATGACCAATTTGGACAAGATTAAACTAATAATAAATCCATTTTTAATATATATTATTTAATACATATTATATATAAACTAATCCCACCCAAAAAGTACTACAAATAAACTGCAGAAATGTAAAAATGCTCTGGTGTTTTATTATTCAATCTGAAGGTAGCAATTCAACTCAATAGCATTTAGAACCCACTTTTTTGGGCTGTTTTCCACTACTGTATAAATACATCCTCCAGACACTGTTCTGTGCATTGAGTATATTTAGAAATAATTCTGAATTAGCTCAACACTCAAGTTGTGCAACCATTTGATACAACAGACATGGGACTTGGAATGAAATAATAATTTTTAAATCTTCCCAAAATAATGTAATAATGGTTACATTTTACATTTCATGATATAGTAAGTAATTTTTTAATATCACTGTAATTAAAATGTAATATTAATCCCTTAATAAACCACAAATAAGGAACATTTGTCATTAGTCACTGGTGTCATTTACATCTGATTTAACTTATTCGTAGGATATGAGTGGAAATAAAGATATTTTGACAGAAGAGACACAAGCACAGGTCAACTTTAATTCACAGTTCAATTCACCCAGGATAACTGAAGCTACCAGCACAGCAAGGCCAGGCTATAGGATGGTATTATGGCCATGCATTGCTATCTGGAACACATTGATTGCCATCCCACTTCACATGCTCAAGCTCCCACAAAATAACCAAATACCACTGAGCAGTGTGCTTGTGTCCAGTGATCATCACACACACACACACACACACACACACACACACACACACACACACACACACACACACACACACACACACACA
>JBBIGC010056992.1:0-11183 GCA_037576955.1 Lepidarchus adonis | reverse complement strand
TGTTTAGGACAGACTTAAAGGTGCGATAAATTGCGGGTTAACAATGGCAAACATGAGATTAATCACGATTAAATATTTTAATCTACTGACAGCCCTAATTAAGACAAGGTACCTGCACGTCGATTTCTGCTGCACATAATCGCCCTCATGCTCTCCCGGGGTGGCCTGATGGGGATGTGTGTGCAATCCAATTGCCCTTGGAAATCATGTGGGCAAATTGGGTTCAGTTTATGCCTGACTTTGCCTGTTCAAATAGAATATTTTACAATAAAAATAAAGAGAATAATAAAACAAGTTAACAAAAATTACAATAAATATTCTGGCGGTCTCTAAAACCCTCGCCCTCACAGCAGAGGTCCCGCGGATCTTACAGGCACGCCATTGGCTGCGGAGAAGTGGTGTGTGGGGCGGGGCTTGTGGGGGGGCGGGGCTCACGCTAAAGTGCGATTTAAGAATATATTCTGGTCGGAGCTCGATTAACACACTGCGTAAATTGCCACGACAACATACCTCGTGTTAAACCTATTCACCTTTCGTAGTACGGGTTAGTCATGAAGTTATACCTCACGTGACCAAGAACTTGGTGAGATAAGCCAGTAATTGCGCTTCGTAGTTCAGGCCCCAGGTCATAGTGGTCGAGTCCTAATATTTTGAGACACTGTGTTATACAGCCTGTATGTCGTTAAATCAGACCAGAAAGGTGCACTATATCCAAACGTTTGTAGAGATCTACTTATCCAGCTTATCCAATCAAGGGTTTTGATCTTAAAACCTGCAGATTGCAAAAAAACACAAAATAAATCTAGCAAAAAGTGCAAAACAACAAAAAGTTTAGGTTGCAAAACAGTAAGAAAATTGAATTTAAAAACCTCCTCTGAGTCTTGACTACTCCGACTGCTCTCCTCTGCTTTCTTCACTTCTCCCTCACCGCCAGCTGGAGCTCCTTCCAGCAGAACCCAGACAGGACACCAGATCTACACTTACACACATGAACCCCAGAAAACCCAACTCAACAACAGTGACAAAACTGACCACAGCGTGCATTCAAATCCACAGACTTAAATATGGAGTCGGTCCTCCTTCACAGCTAACACAAACCATCTTCATTTTTAACAAACATATACTGTTATTTAATCGGTATTTATTAAAAACAGGTTCAGTAAAGGTTCATTTTCCCTTGTATATAGTTATTTACTGGCTCGACTCTGTAAGCAGTACAAGCAGTTACCCCCAGAATACCATGGGGTCCCAAGAGTTTTTTTATTGTTAATGCATTAGGATTGAGGCCCACTTTTTTGTTTTTGCAATTTACATTGAGATTTTCATGAAAAAGTAACAAAAAACATTTATTTAATAATCAAAAAGTATATTACATGTAGGAAAAACACTTGGTAATTTTGACTTTACATATGTAAGAATGTGCCACTAGAGAAAAAAAGAAGTTCTCGTATTTTTGTGCGTGAATCCATAAATGAAAAACAATAAAAAAACAAAAACAATGAAGTTGATGACTCCACCACGTCTTATTAAAGAAAAAAAATCCTGTTGAATCTTTACTTTTATGAAACAGGAGAAGATCGAGCTTAGTCCAGAAACCCCTGCTGACGGAGACCTGCTCCAAACACAAAAACTGGACAGAGTTAGACTACAGCCTTGCAAATTGATACAGAGTGCTGTATACAGAATTTAGATGCAAACAGCTATTTTATTATGACTTTTTGGAGAAATGTGGAGCTAAAGTGTTTCCTGAGTTTCCTGTAAATATAATGAAGGATGAGTGTCGATAGAAATGACAGCTGATGAAATGTGTGCTGTCTGTTTTCAAGTCAAAGAATCACAGTTATATTGTATAATGGGCTCAATGCCATGATATATCATACATTTATGTTACATTCTGCCAAGTTACTGCACGCTCGGTACACCTAAACACCTTTCAAACGATACCTAAACAACACCAGTCAAAGAAAGTCAGAGGTTAAGGGGGTTTTTTTGTTCATTTTTTTAAAAATTGAAGGCGGATGGAACATGGCCGGTCATCAAGGGGCCGTTTATTATGTAGGCAATGTGCGGCATGAAATCTGACGATATCATCTGGAGCGTGCTCGAAGGGAGAGGGTCGAGCGGAGATGTGGTAGGTTTGCTGGACGTCAGGAGTTGTTACACTTCCTGAGGAGAGAGCGGTGAGACATTAAACTGGGCAGCATGGCTGGGTGTCTGCATGTCTGTATGTAGCATAGGGTTTTCATATGAGCTTTTTTCATTTCTACAGAGTTTTTATTTAGATGTTATTTAGACTTTATATTATAGTCTCTGTGTGTCTTTGATCCTCCGAGATCAATAAAGTTTTCTGATTCAGAGACAATAACAATTTAATATTATTAGAGAATCACTAGTAAAATGAAGTAATGAAAAAGTAATATTGACCCGAGTAGTAATATTGCACATGAAGACTATTGCACGTAAGATACTGCAAGTACTGAAGATATACTAAAGTGGGTTAGAAAAGTGGCGTCATGTCGAGAGAAACATTCAAAACATTTGTTAAGTTTCTCATTAAAATAAGTTGATAAAAATCTTACTTGGGACCTGACAGAAAGTTAGAATTAGAAATATAATTTAAAGTGTACAGATGTAATATATTATCGCAAAAATGTTGTGAAAAAGGATAAGCAAAAAGAAAATAAAAATAATTTTTTGATCCCCTGCTGATTTTTTACGTTTGCCCACTGACAACAAAAAAAGATCAGTCTATAATTTTAACGGTAGGGTTATTTGAACAGTGAGCGACAGAATAATAAAAACAAAAAAATCCAGAAAAATGCACGTCAAAAAAGTAATCAATTGATTTGCATTTTAATGAGTGAAATAAGTATTTGACATCTTTGCAAAACTTGACTTAGTACTTGGTGGCAAAACCCTTGTTGGCAATCACAGAGGTCAGATGTTTCTTGTAGTTGGCCACCAGGTTTGCACACATCTCAGGAGGGATTTTGTCCCACTCCTCTTTGCAGATCCTCTCCAAGTCATTAAGGTTTCGAGGCTGATGTTTGGCACCTCAAACCTTCAGCTCCCTCCACAGATTTTCTCTGGGAATAAGGTCTGGAGACTGGCTAGACCACACCAGGACCTTAATGTGCTTCTTCTTGAGCCATTCCTTTGTTACCTTGCTCGTGTATTTTGGGTCATTGTCATTGTGCATCATTTTCAATGAGGGAAGGAGGTTCTAACCCAAGATTTGACGGTACATGACCCCGTCCATCATCTCTTGCGGTGCGGTTCAGTGGTCCTGTCCGCTTAGCAGAAAAACACCCCAAAGCATGATGTTTCCACCTCCGTGTTTGACGGTGAGGATGGTGGTGTTGGAGTCATTCCTCCTTCTCCAAACACGGCGAGTTGAGTTGATGCCAAAGAGCTGGATTTTGGTCTCATCTGACCACAACACTTTCACCCAGTTCTCCTCTGAATCATTCAGATGTTCATTGGCAGACTTTAGACGGGCCTGTACATGTGCTTTCTTGAGCAGGGGGACTTTGCAGGATTTCAGTCCTTCACGGCGTAGTGTGTTTCCAATTGTTTTCTTGCTGACTATGGTTCCCAGCTGCCTTGTGATCATTGACAAGATCATCCCGTGTAGTTCAGGGCTGATTCCTCGCCATTCTCATGATCATTGAAACTGCACGAGGTGAGATCTCGCATGAAGCCCCAGACCGAGGGAGATTGACAGTTATTTAGTGTTTCTTCCATTCGTGAATAATCACACCAACTGTTGTCACCTTCTCACCAAGCTGCTTGGCAATGGTCTTGTTGCCCATTCCAGCCTTGTGTAAGTCTACAGTCTTGTCCCTGACATCCTTGGACAGGTCTTGGACATGGTGGAGAGTTTGGAATCTGATTGAATGATTGCTACTGTGGACAGGTGTATTTTATACAGGTAACAAACTGAGATTAGGAGTACTCCCTTTAAAAGAGTGCTCCTAATCTCAGCTCAATACCTGTATAAAAGACACATGAGAGCCAGAAATCTTGCTGATTGATGGGGGATCAAATACTTATTTAACTCATTAAAATGCAAATCAATTTATAACTTTTTTAAAATACGTTTTTCTGGATTTTTTTGTGGTTATTCTGTCTATCACTGTTCAAATAGACCTACAATTAAAATTATACACTGATCATTTCTTTGTCAGTGGGCAACAGGGGATCAAATAACTATTTTCTCCACTGTATATGCTTTTAATAATTTAATAGGACATATTGGAATTACTAATTAAAATATTTATTAAAAAAAAAGTATAACAACAATAATAATGATAAAAGTAATATTTTTTATATTCAAATTGTGTTAATTTGATTACCATTAGTGAATGGCCATGCACACAAAATCAACCAAATCCTCGACCAGAGAGCATCAGGCCTCATAAGAAATGGTAAGTCTGGGTGGTTTATTTTCTTATATTACAATGTTTATATTTTGTCAGCTAAATATACCACTGTTTATTTTATTTAGAGGGTTTTCATTACAGGTAAAACTGGTCAAACTACAGTTAAGATTTAAGTCTCAGAAATTGCTTTAATGCAACCAAAAAATGATGATGTAACCCAGGGTTCTCTTTAAACAATAATCCAATATTTTATTTATATTGTTCCAAACTTTTTCATTTTTTCATATTTCAAAAATAAAACACAGTGAAATATTTAAACATTTTTAAACTGAACCGATCGTCTTTTTCTAATTTACTTAATTTAATTAAAACATGAATGGACATCAGAACGTATTTTATTAAATTGCAGAAATACGTCAAAACACATCATTTTTCAAGTTTAAATCCACCGAAGTAAATCTGATCTCCTCCTGTCTGATGACTTATTGGACAGAATGGCGGATTCGGCGTTCAGATCGCCTGTCAATCAAGTTGTTTGCCACATGGTTTGCGATGGGTCAAATTACACGAAAATGGACGTACTGCACAAAATGATTATAAAAAAATAAAACCTAAACTGTTACGAAACAACAAACAACAGTTTAAGCATTTATCTTTTAAATAAATTAATTAAATAATAATCATCCAATCCACACATGCGCGTATCCGGGATAAGCTCCGCCCAATGAAACCGAAATTTCTGGAAAATCTCAGAAACTAAAAACTTGTCGCCATTTTGTGTGGGTTCGCGGTGGTTCGATTACTGGATGGTAGGGGCTGTTGGTTTTGAAAATATCTTTGATTACTTCGATGCTTTCTGTCTCTGTATACCAATCTAAATGTATGGTATATTGTAGACGACAATCGTCTGCAATATGCCATACATTAAGATTGGTATCCTGAGTTTTCCTTCGATGTTAATTTATCAGGACTCTTCGCGCCATTTCATGAGGCGTGAAGTAGAGATTAGTCGTGTAGATAATTGTTATAGTGTGCATATTATTAAGAATGTGGGTAGGTAGTTAGTGTGATGATATCATGGGATCGTTTAGAGCCCCTTGAAGCTGCATGTAAACTGAATTTTGGATGTTCACACTTGGGGGCACCATTAAAGTTCAAATTCCTGAAATGTTTTCCTCAGAAAACATAATTTCTTAATGAATGAAGAAGGAAAGACATAAACATCTTGGGTGACAATGGGGTGAGTACATTATCTGTAAATTTTTATTTTGAAGTGAACTAATTCTTAGAGCCACTATTATAACTTGTAAATCTTCAATAAGAACCAGTTTATATTAAATTCATACAACTATGTAGTGTTTTTTATTTTTACATTTAACATTGTTCAATTGACTATGTCTTCCTATGTTTAAGCTGCAGTCCATAGCTTTTGGTTAAAAATTATTCAAAATCTGTATTTGAGCAAATCCATTAACTAGCCAGTGTTCAAAACTATCTCCTTACATTAGCCCGATTCACAGTGGTAATCTTTTGATAATGTGTTCTAATTAATTTTGATAATGTGTTCTAATTAATTAATTTGCCTTTGTTGTATTTATCATATCATATATCTGTTAAGTGGAATGGCATTGACACACAGAGCATTCAGAACTGTACTGTATGTTTACAATTTCTCTTTATTGGCATCCACAGGGAGACAGGAGTGCAGATGGAGTCTGACATGGTTTGCTGTTGACGTCTTTGTTTCTTTTTGTGAGGGAGGTGATTAACAATGTCTGCAAAACAAAAATACAACACACTCTGGAAAAGAGATCAGCAGAAAGCAGATTTGTTGCATGTAGACAACATAGGGATACACACCAGTTCTACTTGTCTGGAAAGCTTTAGTGAGCCCCTCCAACATGCACAGCCCATTGAGGGACCACAGAGTCAATTTGAGTGTGATGTTGAAATGCAGGGGGCTCATGCAAATTCTAATTCTGATTCTGATGATGCAGACTTGGATGACAGGTCTTCTTTAGGAGTTAGACTTGCACAGTGGGCCAATGAATTTCAGGTTAAACACAATGCAGTGGATGGCCTTCTTAAAATTCTTGGTGAACATCACTCAGAGCTCCCAAGAACTGCTAGAACATTGCTTGGAACATGTGAAAATGTGAACTTAGAAGTGAAATCTGGGATGCAATCCTTCTACTTTGGATGCAAAGAACAGCTGTGTAGGTATTTAAATATGTACCCTGGTGATGTTGTCTCCCAGTAAGATTGTCTGGACATTTCCTTGAATATTGATGGCTTGCCACTTTTCAAAAGTAGCAGTCAGTCACTGTGGCCAGTTTTGTGCAAAATTAATTTGGCTCCTTCCACTGTCTTTCCTCTTGCTCTCTGTTTTGGTGTCTCAAAGCCTACAGATCTTGATTTTTTGACAGATGTACTACAGGACCTTGGGGATATTTTACTGAATGGATTACAGACTGACAGAGGTCATTTAGGAGTTTGTCTGCGCTGTATCAGTTGTGATGCACCTGCGAAAGCACTTGCTAAATGCACAAAGCAGTATTCAGGCTATTTTGGTTGTGACAAATGCACACAGAAAGGCTTCTGGGATGGCAGGCGGGTTATATACCCAGAGATGAAAAATGTTACTCTGAGAACAGATGCGTCTTTCCGTGAGCAGCTTCAGGAGGAGCACCACCGGTCATTTGGGGTGTCTCCTTTTTGCACGCTTCCAATAGACATGATTCAGCAGTTTCCTGCGGATTACATGCATCAGTGCTGTCTTGGAGTGATGCGAAAACTGATTGTTTTGTGGTTGCGCGGAAAGCTCAGTGCTAGATTATCTTCTGGCCAAGTAAGGGAGATCAGTTCCAGGCTTCTTGGTTTGAGACCATTCATGCCAGACCTTTTTGCAAGGAAGCCACGTGGCCTAGAAGACATTGACCGGTGGAAAGCTACTGAACTGCGACAGTTTGTGCTTTACACAGGCAAAATTGTGCTGAAAGGGGTTCTCTCTGATGAACTCTATGAGCATTTTATGCTGTTCAGTGTGGCATTGGCCATCCTAGTGTGCCCACATCTAGTGAAACAGTACAGCTGTTTTGCATCAGATCTGTTGGTTCACTTTGTAGAGGACGGCAGAAAGTTGTATGGGGATGAGTTCCTTGTGTACAATGTGCACTCTATGCTTCATCTTGCTTCTGATGCACATGCGTACTGTGGGCTAGATGAGTGTAGCAGTTTTCCCTTTGAAAATTACCTGCACCAGCTGAAGAGGTTAGTACGCTCAGGTAGAAACCCTCTGTCACAAATTATAAAACGTCTTGGTGAAATTGACAAGCACAGAGAGGAACTGAGTAACAAGCCTGCAGCTGTGGTGAAAACACAAAAACCGAACAATGTCTTTGTTCTCAGTGACTTACAGTGTTGAGGTCATTTCTGTGGTAGACGCTACAGGGGAAGTGGATAGAATACTGCGTTGTCGTGTTTATGACAACCTTGAGCCACTTTTCATGCAGTCTTGTGACTCCAGGTTAATTGGTGTTTACAAGGCCCGAGTGAGGCACACCAGAATGAAACAATTGTCTCAGAGGCTATTGGTCAGGAGGGCATTTTTAATTGATGCAGAGGATAATGTCAAGATTGTCCGAACAGTGCTCCATTCATTTTGAGCAGTTATCTAAATCTCTCTTCCACCACCTTTTACACATTAGATTAATACAACTGAAAACTGATTTTACATTTAGTATCAGCAAATAAGTGCTTTTTTCACAAAATTGTTAAGGGAATCTTTTGCCTAGAAATTAAAAAGCTTATCATTTACTCAGCCCTTATGATGTTCCAAACCTGTATAACTCTTCTGTAGAATGCAAAATTCAGTTTTTGAAGGATGCGCATAGGGTGTTTAAGCAGTGCTGTTTTGCATTTGTTGTCAAGTTCACCACATTTGTGCTTGAGAGAGATTTAAAGAAGTTCACTTCCAGAATAAACATTTTCTGATAATTTACTCCCCCCCATGTCATCCAAGATGTTCATGTCTTTCTTTCTTCAGCCAAAAAGAAATGAAGGTTTTTGAGGAAAAACATTCTAGGATTTTTCTGTTTCTAGTATATAGTGGACTTCAATGGTCCACTCTTTAAAAAAAATTAATAAAAAAATAAAATTAAAAAATATATACATACACACACACTTTTTAACCACAAATGCTCGGCTCGCTCTAGCTCTACAATGTGCATGCGCATCTTCAACCATTACATAATTCTGTTGGAAAGGTCATGTGTGATTAGTTCTTTGTCTGTGTACTTCGGTTAATAACTCATTTTCTCCTTTTATATCGCCTGACATCGTTGTTTTACCTTTTTTGTAAAGAGCATTTGACCTTTTTTTTGCATGTTCGTTTTGTAAACACAGGGCAAGATGAGCATTTGTGTTTAAAAAGTGTATATTCCTTGGCTAGGATCGTTTAGAGCCCTTTGAAGCTGCACTGAAACTTTAACTTTAAAGTTCATTAAGTCCATTATATGGAGAAAAATCCTGAAATGTTTTCTTCAAAAAACTTAATTTCATTTTGACTGCAGAAAGACATGAACATCTTGGATGACATGGAGGTGGGTAAATTAACAGAATTTTTATTCTGGAAGTGAACAGCAATAGCATAGTTGCTATTTTAGCTAATAATAACCAAACCAATATTTGGTTTAGGTTTGTAGAGGAAAATAAGCTCAAGGTGGAGGTTAGTTGCATTGTGTTGGGTGATTCATTGCCTCCATACTGTGCATCAAAATCATTTAATAAACACCTTGGTTTTGTTTGGGTTTATTTTTTTTAAGCAAAACTCTCATGTGGCTTCAGAAGATTTGGTATTGTGTACCAGGGCTCAACTCTAAGGATTTTTTTCTGGTGGCACTCATCAAGCTATGTATCCATTAGCTGTCCCAAGCTTCTTTCATGCTGGCCATCGGTCAGTGCTTATTGTTGAGCTCAGGTGTACACTTTAATGGAGTCATTTTTTCATCTGTATGATGCTTCTCCCTACCTCATTTTGTGGCAAAAAGCAGTCAGTGTATTCTGTACCCTGAGCAAGGTACCGTCCCCACACACTGCTCCCCGGGCGCCGTGTTCCTGGCTGCCCCCTGCTTCACTTGGTGAATGGGTTAAATGCAGAGGAGGAATTTCGTGCTGTTCACACTGTGTGCTGTGGTGTGTTCTAGTATGACAGAATGGTCACTTTCACTTTCACTTTCAAATGATCTATTTGAATGATCTATGTGAATTGTGAAAAGATTGAGTGTAAACTGTCTAGGGGACTGAATGCTAGGACTTGACTGTATTTAACAGAATACCAGCTAATGTTAATGGTGAGAGTGGAATATAGGTAGCATGCTATAAGGAACTGGGGACACTGAACTAAATGTTTAATTGCACTTATGCCCCTTTGACACAATCCTCAGTATGCTTTTGCTTTCAGAGATACGCAGTGATAAAATTCCCTCAGGACAACACAGTGGACGTAGTACCTACCAACTGGCTTGAAAAAGCAAGAGAGGTATTTTCAATTACTAATATATCCGAGTAGCTTAAAGCAGTGGTTCCCAACCACGTTCCTGGAGGCCCCCAACACTGCATGTTTTCCATGTCTCCTTAATCCTGGATAATCTCCAAGACTGAAATGGGTGTGTCAGACAAAAGAGACATGCAGAAATGTGCAGTGTTGGGGCCCTCCTGGAACGTGTTTGGGGACCCCTGGCTTAAAGGGACAGTTCACCCAAAAATGAAAATTCTGTCATCATTTACTCATCCTCAAGTTGTTCCAAACTCTTTGCCTTTGTTTTGCTGAACACAAAGGAAGATATTTTAAAGAATGTTTGCAACCAAACAGTTGTTTGGCACCATTGACTTAAATAGTAGGAAAAAATATATCATGGAAGTCAAAAGTTTGTGTGAACAACCTTTACTAAACCCATAAGCAGCTATGTCTATTTTGGAGAATTAACATGAATATTTGCTATCAACAGGGTATATATTGCTACTGGCCAAGAAAAATTTTTACTGCCAAAGCCAAAAAAAGAGACACTCCAGATGCTACCTTCTGGTCAAAACATGCTGCAGTGGTTCTGATGTATGCAGGTATTTAGGATGTATTTAAGTTTTATACTTGTCTCATACATGGTTAAAGGATAAGTTCACTTCCAAAAAAAAATTAAAATCCTGATCATTTTATCACCCCCCTCTAAGGTGTTCACGTCTTTCTTTCTTGAGTTGCAAAAAGTTAGTTTGTTTTTTGTTGAGGAAAACATTCTAGGGTTTTTCTCCATAAAGTGGACTTCAATGGAGTTCAATGGACTGAAAGTTAAAAATTCAGTTTCAAAGGACTCTACACGATTCTAATTTTCTAAAAAAGAAATTAAACATTAAATACTTTATAACCTCAAATTCTCATGTTGTCTAGCTCTGTGTTGGGCATGCGTACTCTGTGCACTCCGGGTCAAAACTGGAAAAACTCCCATCTCATTTTCTTCTCCAACTTCAAAATCAGCCGACATTTACCTTTTTTTTGGAAAGGGCCTTTCTTTGCATGTTCACGCTGGGTCGGAACCTTGCCGATGGTGTCGGGTGATTTTGAAGATCGAGGAGAAAATGGGAGTTTGTCCAGTTTTGAACCGGAGTGCACAGAGTATGCATGTGCAATGCAGAGCTAGACGACACGAGCATTTGAGGTTAATATGTATGTATGTATGTTATTTATTTATTTAATTTGGAATATATCACCCTACTTAAGACCCTTATTCTTTGGTTAGGATTGTGTAG